>VZUI01004826.1:0-17171 GCA_013401135.1 Cettia cetti
TTTTTTTTTTTTTTTTTTGGGGGGGGGAGGGTGTTATATTTTTGGTTGGTTATGGGTTTTTTTATTTTTTTAAAATTTGCATACTCAGACCCTCTGCTGGTGACCTGAATGGAGTTGTGCCAATTTACATTAACAGTGTTGACAGATATTTGGCTGTGGATTAAACTAATGCATTTTTCATCTCATACATCTGCCCCAGCCTGTTATCAGAGGCTGCTGTCCCTATGGCAAGGGCAGATGAATGAAAACCTATTTCTTAATCAAGGCTAACCTGTTAAAGAGACTTGAATTCAGCATTAGCTTACCTCACCTTAACATGACTGACTGTAAGTTCAAGGAAATGCTGAGGATCAATTTAGCTTTTCCTGTTCCTGTGGTAGCATCTTCCACAAGTGGAATAGCAGGTAGGGGCTGGAGAGAGATTCAGATGTCAAATCTCAACATGCTGCCATTTTTACTTTCTGACACGAGATCTGGTAGAGAGAGATTCAAATATCCAATCTCAACATGCTACAATTTTTTCTTTCTGACGTGAAGTCTGCTTTAGGAGAAAATCTACTTGCAGCTGGTAGGGATGGATGGCTACTGTTCCTTACAGGTTTGCACTATTCATGTGTCTAACCCTTCTTTGGGCTAGAAAGCAAACTGAGAAATAAAAACCAAAAACCAAAACCAAAATACAACACTGCCCACCTCCCCCCCCCCCCCCCCCCAAAAAAAAAAAAAACCAACAAAAAACCACAATTTAAAAAACCCAAAAAAACCAAAAACCCCAGCCATTCAAAATAACCCCCAAAAGCCCAGACAAAAAGCCAAGCCAACAAAACATGTCAAAACTGAGAAAGTATTAACATTCTGTTAAGAAAGAAGCTGAAAATGGAAGGGCACATCCCACTACTGTGACTTGAGCTAAAAAAAGTTTTAATATTTGATGAATCTTTAAAATGTTGTGTACTTGCAAATTTTCATCCCTATTTGATGCTATTTTAGACATTCATTCTCCTGTATAAACTGCACAGTGACATGCAAACAAGTAAGAGATCCTTAAGCAGGTGAAATGACTTTTTTTAAAATAAAAATACGTATTTTCAAAAATATAAGTAAGCAAATAAGGCAAGGGACACTGTTTTGAACCCTTAAAAAAATCTGGGTTATTGTGTATATTTCTCTTAATATCAACCTCATTAAAAGCTGACTGGTTTAGTCCTTACAGTATTCTAAATAAAACATACTGAATCACACGAGAATATGAGAGGACTCTGCACAATTCCCTAGGTAGTGAAAATACATTTTCAGTACTAAATTCTCAAATGTAGTGCAATGGAATTTTACCAATCTTTCCAAAACACTGTGTTGAGGGAGAAGAAAAAGCATGAGAAATATCATCCTGACAGGTAGTGAAATGAAAAGCATTTGAAAAATGCTGCTTCGAATGAAAGTGCCATTCCAGCCCTAGCCATAACACCACATTTCCAGCTCTAAAGTCACTTGCTTCCTCCCGAATATTCCCCTGCCTTTGAACACAAGTCCTTTATTATTCATTCAGCAGCCTTCCCAGGATGTTTGCTTAAACACAAGGAGGCATAAGGATTTTAAACAATAAATAAGTCACCTCAATACCACTTGGCTGTAGATTAAGCACAGAGGTCACTGAAAGTAAAATCAAGATTTGATCTTCACTAGTTCAGTACACATTGAGCAGGGCAATGCAGAGCAATGTGAGCAGGCAGTCTGAGCAAGCATCTGCAAACAACTTGCAAACAACTTGCAAACAACAGAAGAAGGTGCCTGTGCCACAGCCATCCACAGCTCTAGGGGAGCAGCCTGCATATCTTCAAATTGAATTTCCTGCTATGCTTCATTCCCTATATTGGTGTATTGCAATATCTGAACAATGGAAATAAAGCAGGGTTTCTTTTTTTTTTTTTTTTTCCTAAATGTCTTGGGGTAGTTTTTTTAGTTGTTAGGGATTTTTCTCCTACCATTCTTGCTCAACACCTGGTCACAGAGAGATAAAGACATAAATGTACAAATAGTTTCCACAAGTTGGAATTGTTATTGTTGTACCTATAAAATATCAATTGTAAGTCTACCACATATCATACACAACATATTACTGTACATATTGTAAGTATATGATTTGAATATATTCCTGGAATGCAATACAGTTTGTTGGGTTTTTTTTTCTCTAATTTATTTTTTCTGTGTTTCAGAATACACAGTAAATGCTTCTCTTGATAATTGTACCCACGCATGAAGAAAAGCATTGTCAACTTGTTTGAATGATTATTCAAGACAGAGAAGTTTCCTTTTGATTTGAAAATCTGTAGAGGGTAAAATTGCCGGGCTGCCAGATTTCCTGGCTTGCCAGAGAGCCAGAATAGGGTTCCTCATAGGCTGCCGTGGGGACACTTGGTCTGGTATGGTCTTCCATGCACTGCAGGGGAAAGTGATCCAGTGCCTGGAGCACTTTCTCCTCTCCTTCTTTCACTTTGGTGCCTACAGGGCTGTTTTTCTCACATTTTCTTACTCCTCTCACTCACAGCTGCTGTGTATTTTCTATCCTTTCATAAGTATGATATCATAGAGGAACCAGCAGCATTGCTGAGCAGCTCAGCTTTGTGCAGTGGTGGGACCATCTCAGAGCCAACTGAAACGGGCTGTCAGGCCAGTGCAGCTTCTGAACTCACAGAAGCCATACTTGCAGCCCTCCTGCTTCCAAAACTGTCATGTAAACAAAGTCCTTTGCTGCTGTTCGTTTCAATTACTTCTTTTACCTTGATTAATATCAAATTGTATTCATCTCCTCTAATTTAAAAAAGAAGAATCTTCTTTATACATTTCTGTCATTGGTAACAATATTTATGCTTCCCTGCCTCATCCTTTCCTAATTTCCTTTTTTGTCAATGTCAAAACAACTCATTCTCATATAACAAGGATTAACCAATATTTTATAAAGAAATTGTCATTGTGTAGCCTCACTCAGAAACAGGAAAAAAAAGGAAAAAAGTAAATGGACAGTTTTGAATTTTCACTTTTTTTTTAATTGCAGGAGATTTAATGCCATTGCACATTCTTATTATTGATGGTGGAATTTTGGTTAGTTGAGGACAGCCGGATATCATGAAACTTTAGAAATATTCTTCTGTTTCTGTGGATTAGGGTTTGCTGATGTATCTTATCTGTTCTGCAGCAGCTGTCATGATTGGGAGCTACTGAATACACTTTTTTTTAATGTCAAGCAATAAGTAATTAATTGGTAACGAAAAGGGGATAAGCACTTATAATGTAACTGTATATCTTAAACCTGTGAGGTGCATCAAGTCACTTTGCCAGTTGTTCGCAATCATTCTCAAACAGGAAAACAAACTGATAGCAAAACTAAGTCCCAGAAGGATGATAACTACTGAATTTACATCCACCAGTAAACACAATTCCACATATGTTTTCCCCGTATAAAATACGGATGAAGAATTCTTAAATTTATACTGCATGAGAATTACATCAACAGCAGGAAGGGCATAGAAGAAGAAACCAACCAAACAAGTTCAACTTTTGAGTGCTAAATGTCAAAAGAAAGGCCATATGTAGCAGCTGTGTTTCAGTGAAAGAAAAGGATTCTCTTCAGAGACATCACAATGAATATTAGACCTATATTAAAGCATACAGTTTTAGTATGTTTAATATTGATTGTGATATCGTTGTGTATCATCTAATATAAGAAGACAAATAAAAAGAACAGAGAAATACAAAGCACCAACATTACTTTCACACAAATTAAATTATAAAATTACTGGTTTCCTCCATCTTCAGTCACCAGTAAGGTAGATAATTAGCAGGTAGGCTTCTTCTTTACTCCAAAGATGTACCAATCTCAAACTAAAAAAAATACATAACTATGTGGGATAAATTGTCCCTGAGGAGGGGCACTTTATTTTCCACATGAATTGAATTTGGCTGCACAGTTAGGCATCTAGTGCCCTAAGAAAGTAAGAAATTTATGTAAGAAGTGTAGAGATTTAAAAGGACCTATGGGAGACTCATGCTCTTCTGAAGCAGAAGCCGGATGTCAGACAGGATAACAGGTATCTCAAATGTTACTGAACATATGTTTGGTCAACTGGCACTCTGATTTTTTCAGAGCAATTAATAGTTTTTCATTCAGCTGTACACTCTGCGTATGCATCTCATGCCATCTTGAAACCATGCAGTTGTCAAAGGCATGTGCAAAGGGCTGACAAGACAAGTGTATAGTTGCCTGAAATATCCTACATGATTCCACCTGGCCTGGGACTGCTGACTGTTGGTTCAGAACAGAGTGAATTTCCCTCTTTTTTATTCTTTCCTTCCTTCTCTTTTTTAATACAGATACACCTGAAATCCTAAAAAGTTTCAAATAATATTAGACAGCAGTGTTCAGATGACTGTGTGGAACTCTTGGAACTTTTAGGCTTACAATGGTCTTGAGATTACACTGAACACGTGGATAAACTCTCTGTTAACTATAATGAGAGCTTAAAAACTTGGCTCAAAGACAAACACCTACACTGAAACAAAAGAATTTTAGGATCAACTGTTTGAAGATGGATTTCCTCTTTATTTGGTTACCTAACTAGAAGCATGGTTGGTGTAAGTTATTAAAACTGTACTTTACAAAAGAGAACCAACCCTATGTAACAGCCTTTCCATTTACAGATTAAATAGGAACCCATATGATGCCTCAAACAACAGAAAATAATCTCTGTTCCAGCAATTAAATTCAGATCTGAATGCTGAGTAATATAGATGTCTTGATTTCCCTGTGGCCAGCATTTTACATAAACTTGTGAGAAGTTCTTGAAAAATATTAATAATACTTCTACAGAGAAGTACTTAAGAAACATATATGTAATAAGATTCCCTGTAATTATCTCCTCTAAAAATGTGATTGAATAGACACCCAAATCTTTATTACCATTTCATGCATTTCAACAGCTGGATTTGTTTTCAGTGTTGTGTTTGCATTATTAAAAATTTAGAAGATCATTATATTGTTTACTTTTGTTGTTTTTGTCACTACAGTCTTTGTTGTGTATAAATGTTTTGGGGTAATTCTGTCTTTTGAGCATCATAAACAGTAACAAATGTTTTTTGATTCACTTACAAATTATAAGAGAAGAGCCATGAAATTTTCCTAACCTTTTCTGCAGCTCAATAAATCACAAACAGACAAGAAAGTTAAGCACTGCTTCAGTGGAAAATCAGCAGACAGATGTAGCACACATTCCCCTCAAAATAATTCAGAACCTGTTCCAATTTATCAAATGCCTACTTTATCTGTCAAAACAATGTCCTTTCTCAAATAAAGGGCATTGTTTCTGCAGCAAGAAAAAGGTTCTGATGTATTGCTATCTGCAAATGGATGGTGGAATAATGGAACAACAGGCAGCATTTCAAGCTAAGAGATCAAAGGGCAGAATACATTACAATTCCTGTTAAAATAAATTAGACTGAAATTGTAATTTTAATAAAGACATTTATAACCTTAAACAATATTTTTCAAGTTCCCAGACCAGCAGAAACAATAAGAAAATCCCTTTAATTATATAAGTAGATGCATTTTTTTCCCGTTGTGAGAACTTTGAATTTCAGAGCTGTAATGTACATTAGCAGATACCTTGTGCTGACATGACACTATCTTACATTTGCAGAGGAAATATTTTCAATTGCTTTATTCATTTTTACTGTATTTTCATATTAACATCATACTACAAAAGCATTCTTAGATTTCTAGATTAAGAATTTCTGTATCTTGAAATCTGCCAGGATGGAATCACCACAAATTTTGATCTTTCAATGTTCAACGATGTATTATGATATTAAGTCACAATATTGAATCATACTCCTCCCTATAAGCAGCCATTCTTTCCAAATTCCACTAATAAAATTAAATCAAGGATTAAATTCTTTTAAAGCCCTATCCTCTCTAGAGTAAATTAGAAAAAGACAACAAAAAAAGTAAACTGTTAGTAATTGTCAATTAACTGAAAAAGCCCGGGAGTTTAAAGTGTTTAGCAAATCTGTTTACTCAAACCTGGTTCTATTATCAAGCTATTGCAATGCTCAGATTCTTTCTTTAACCTCAACGTGTCAGATATTTATGAAGATTTCTGCAGCCAGCTTGATCCCGAGCTGAACTGTGACAACTTTGCACTGATGTATCTGTCTCCTCCATGATTGCATGTGGCTCTTTCATTCTTATAGTCTTCCATTTTTCAATTCTTCTTTATGTAACTGTGACCTCTGTCAGTTATTAGGTTTTTCTCTTTATGATACATTTTTAATATCACAGAATCTTCTAAAAATACATGACTGAATCAACTCCTTTAGAAAATTATTCTTTTATAATCAGCTAATGACAGCTTCAAAAGTTAGCTTCAATATTTATTTTTTTTTATTTACTTTCACCTTGATATTCATAATCTCTAAAACAGAGTCTCAAACATTCTATGAAAAAAACCCAAGGATCAGAATCACAACAAAACAAAAAATAAGAACATTTTGCCATATATCCTCTGAGGCCAGATTTGTTTCCAATCAAAGTTTTAATTTTGGTGCCATTCCTGTGCAAGATAAAAACTAAGCCCATCATCTTTAAACCTGGACATCTGCTAAAGCTCAGTTGTGCCAGCTCTTGCTTAACTGCGTAAGTAGATGTCTGTGTTTATAAATAGTCCAGCTGAAATCAATTAGTCCTTGTACAGTGCAATACAGATGATGGAGAATTCTAGAATTTTCCTCATTAAGATTAGACTAACTCAGAAAGATTACTGATATCAAAACAAGCTTTGAGCACTGTGAATCTGGGTAGAATTGTGGGAGAGTCATTGCATCCCCAGTCGCACATCAGCAGTCCCTGGCTTGAGATAGTTCCATGCACTTTTACTACCTCCACTGTGTGAGAGCATTCTCTGTTCTTTTGCAGGCTGATTGAACAGTTTAATTCAGAAAGTTGTACCAATGCAAATGATTTTGCCCACGCTGTGCTAGGGAACACTCATATGAACAAAGTTAGTTGCTGAAAAGCTGCAGGATGACTGCCAGCTAGTGGGTAGTGAGAAGAAACCGGGTGATAAAAATTGTCACTTCAGCACAGCCCAAATGAGAGGGGTTTGTGTATTTAAGTCAAAGGTGTGCAGGATTGGGCAAGCACATGCAGACTACAATTCTTTTACTGTTCTTTGCTGCTGTAACTATTCAGAACAACATTAGTTTGCCTTAATCAAGCATTAGACCTCTTTTCAGGACAGTTTTATTGAATTGATCAAAACAAACTTAAACCAACAGATGAATAAAGAATCTTGCATGGAAAGTAAATAAACATGAATCTTATGAGAGCTAGGCACACATATTCAAGAATCATCTCAAGACCTTCATCCCACCTACGTTTTCAAGAAGTAGTTGACAATAGTTCTATATTTTATCAGCACATAGCAGAAAATTCAAAGATAACTCTGTTTAAGGAGTTATGACTAGATAAATCTTTATGACTGATATTTACTCAAAAGTGATGAAAATTAAGAAATGAGAGACAACTACAAATGTCATTTCAATTAAATAAAGATATTCTGTAGCTATTGACAAAAGAAAATGGTCATTAAATAAAGATTTATGAGGAAGCAAATTAAATTCAGAGAATGTGAAGATAAAATAAAAAATGTATCTGGAGAAAACAAACCTTTCTCTTCCCAATATTCTTAATCTGAATCAGAGACAAAACCTAAATTGAAATGGTTAATTAGGACCCAGGCCAAAATCTCTAGGCAACCAGAATGCCAGCTGAAATTAGTGAGGTTTCAGATGCACAGATGATTAGGAATAGGATGATCCCAGATCAGCACAGTTTATATAGAGGACCACAATCTCTATTGAAATCTGACTTTGGGTTGCTCTGGAAGCAAGCTGGAAGAATAGAAAACATCCAATTTGAATATCAGCCATAAACTATCTGAAACCAAAATCAACCGAGATACATCAGTGTAAATGGCTGGCAAAGAGTAAACAATTTGCCATAATTCTCTGCAGAGCTGCAGCAGGAACTTTTCCTCAGAGTAATTTCTGATGCTGAGAAAGCAAATTAGGACCTTGTTAACACAGCTCTCTGCTGCCTTGCCCATTACATACTTGCCCCTCCCCATGAAACAAACATAAAAGCAGGACTAAAAATGAATAGATAATTCTGATAGCACATTTCCCAGGGGAAAATGACATGACAAAGCACAGGAGACAGAGAACTAAACCCATCATGTTTAGGACATACAAAGTAACCCATGTCAAGTGAAAAAAAAATCAACAAAGCCACTAATGCTGTCTGTGGAACATTTTCAGATTCATATTTCTGTATGATATTATATAAAAGAAAATCACACAGGATTTTTGGTTTGGCACAGTTTCCTTTCTTTTGACCACATACTTGTTTTGCTTAAGAGAGAATTTTCTCACCAATAGTTGCAAAATACAGTGCATTGGAAAAAAAGTGAAAAAATTGTTAAAGTGATCACTACTATAAAGGGTGCATTCTGTGTGAGAAAGAAGGCTCACAGAAAAAAAAAAAAAAGCTAGGAAAAAAATTGCCTTCTTAAGGAAGTTAAAGTATTCAGGAAATGTTTTATTCACTGATAGCCAAAAAACAGGATCTTACCTCTTTCAAATACAAAGTAATGAAGAATAAAATAAATTATGTACAAGTGATTTGACAAAGCTCTTCCTAACTGTAATAAAATTTCACAAGGTGGTCAAAACCCACATTGTTATCTACACTTTCCACTAATATAATTCTGCTCAATTATCATTTTTGCCTTGAAAGCTGGATTCACTTTTTTGCAGATGTGAAAGAAAAATGAAGCCATGTGTGTTGCTTTACTTTAACAAAAAGATCAACAAAGTGGTTTGTGGTTCATATTTCCATCGTCTTCTAACAGAAATTCATAGGAAATCAAGTGTGAAACCAAATATATGCATAATATCCTTATTTTCCACTTGATATTCACATGTAGATCTTGTAATTAGGGAAAGAAAATCAACAGTTTAATTTGGCTCCTCTCAGGAAAACGACTTGAAAAATACAAAGACCTGTATACAGTTATTAATTTAGATGGTAACTGTGACTAATACTTAGATGAACACTCAGGCTTATGAAACCTTGATCTTGTCTGCTAAGTAGCTTTGTAAAAAAGTAGTCCCAAATGGAGCTATTTTTCCATATATCATTTAGTTTGAAGAGAAAAAACCAACTCATTTCATTTACATTTCAAGAAATTATGTTGACATTGGTAGTGTATAGTATCAAATTAAATAGCTACACATCATATTTTTCTCCAAATTTAAAATTAATTGTGACATTGAGTAGATAGTTAAACAGAAAGTAAAAATGACAATTTAAAAATGAAATATTTCATGCTTAATTAAAAATGGTTATGAATAACTTCCTATTTTGACTGTTTTACAGTTCTTTATCATTTGAGATACACATCAAAATATGAAAATAAAAACTACAGATCTTCCAGTCTAATACACAGCTTACAGTAAAGGGAACTTTGAATATCCCCTTAGAGATTTCGGCAATGATTTTCCACTCCATTACACCAATTTCATACTGGGGTAAGTCCATTGATGTCAATGGTGTTACATCAGCTTAAAAACAATATGACAGAATAGAAGATCAAGGTTATTCAAGCTCTTATTTATGGTTATGGAAAATTACACACGTCTGATGTACATAACAAGACTGTTGTTTTGTATTTCTTTGATAATGAAAATGTCCTCATATACAAAAAGGCAGAAAACTGAAGTTGAAACATAACAGATATTTACCAGCTAAACATACATAGGTGTAGACAGCAAATGCTGGTTGTAAAATAACCATGCAAGATGACAGCTGCTCAGCTATACTAAAATTATATGTGAGAAAAGTTTGAATAGACTGAATTTTCAGAATATATGAAGTCCTAGAGAACTATAAATCAGGAAGCTAATAAGTTTAGAGTTATAATTATTTGTGCTGTACTAGTATTTTGTATTTATTTATTTACCTTAGTTTTTTTACTTTTATTTATTCTATATTTCTAGAAATGCAACCAGACTGATTATTGAGAATTTGTGAAATAGGTTACTCTTGAAACAGTCGACACATAAGTAAAAATGCTTCATAGTCATAAAGTTAACTACAAAGACAGTTTCCTTTCTGGAACATAAAATTGATCTGACTTCCTGAATTTTCATCATAGCGAAGAGATTTTACCTGAGAAAGGTCTGAATCTTTTGTTACTTCTAATACACAGTACTGCCCAAATACACCACCAAGACGTTTGCACAAACTGTCTGGCCCGTGGCAGAACATATCTGAGCTTTCTGTGAAAAACTTTGTCATGTCTCTGGTGGAGAATTAACTTCTCTTTTCTTCTAGGTGCTATTGCCTTCCACAAGAGGAGAAGAGATAGTTAGAGGCATAGGATTCTTCCTCTCCTAGTTCATGCTACAAGTAATGCTGTAAAGAATGCAAACCCTTAGGGATCCGTAGATTTACCAAAAAAACGTTGTAAGAAACATACACAGACATTCAACATGGATGAGTAGCTGTTTTATTCTCAAGCAGACCTGGGTATCACATATTCATGGAATCCTGGGTTGCCTCATTTAACTTTTCATTCATTCATTCAAGTGTTTCAAAACTTCCAGATTTTTTTCTTACTGAAGTAATACCTAGCAATGCCTTCACTTATCTTGTATTTGTGCAATAACTTTTTGTCTAAGAGCACTTTGCATTTTTACTTGCCAAATTGCATGCTTTTCCTTTAATTGAGTTTTTCTAATTTACCTTTTTTTTTTTTTTTTTTTTTTTTTATTCTAATGCCAAAACCTCCTTACGTCCCCTTCCTCTGCATCTTGATGACATTTATAGGGTAAGACCTGTTAAGAGCATGCGCTCTTAAATTGTCAAAACCAGTAATGGAAAACTGAGATAGGCATAGGTCATTCTCATCTCATTTTTCTCTTTCTTTCATTCTTCCAATATTAATGTGATCGTTTCTTTGACACTTTGTCAGTAGTTTTCCAACAAGGCCATTTTTTCCATAGGAAAACATAACATGGGATTATGTCAACAGCTCAAAATTTGCAGCATTCACTACCTTTTAATTCTTACAAAGCCTACTCTCTTGGAAAAGAAGAAGTTATATGTTGTTTGAAGATAAATATGTGGATTGCTTCTTGTCTCCTTAATATTACGATGTTTTATATGGTTGGATTTTGGCCCAGTTTTTTATTAATTTTAAATAAAGTAAATAAATACAGGTTTGGAATTCTATGATTACAAGGAATTGTGAGCAATGCTACTCCATAAATGCAGCAGTATCCACTGGCTGTTGTATTTTCTTCTGAAATACTTTGGAGAAGAATGGACAGTGTGTCATCTGGGTATAAAATCCTTTTACTTAATAAAGCATCACACATCAGCAAATTTAGTGGTTTACAGAGTAGGTACCTACTTATCAGGAGGAAACCAAACTTGTTTGCTTAAACATACATTTATAATACCACCTAAAATAAAATAGCTAAGTTATCACACTCAACTATGCAGTTGGATGCAAGTTATCCAAGTTATGCAAGTTATGCAAAATAAAATAGCTAAGTTATCACACTCAACTTTGCAGTTGGACTGCAAAGGATGCAGTACATCCTTTGTCATATCTTTCCTGAGTAAAATGAAGCTTGGACATGTAGATCACATGTAGACTGATACAATATAAATACTAAATTTAGGTTTTTTTGAATCTATGCTTGAACTTAAAATAAATATCAGAATAATTTAACTGAACTATCAAAAAAATTCAAACAAGCAAAACCTGACCTTCAAACCTCAAATACTGTTGAAAGAAATAAATACCAAGCAGTAATAAAAACCTAAACTTACTAACAGAATGTACAAAAAAAATAGAAAAATATTGATGTAAACAAGAATGGCACAAGTCTATAAGGAAATATACCACAGAGAGCTTGGATATGAAGACACATATTGATTTTAAAAACACTTTTAGTGTAAAAGAATGGATAGTTTCCTGTTCCTCCTGGCAGGCTAAATCAGACAGGAGCCTGTGCCAGGTCTTTTATTCTGTTACAGACTTATTTCAGGCTGAACTGAGCCACCTTCTGGAAAGGTCATTCTTTCTTGTACTATTTAGAATTAAAGTAGCTAAGTCTGTTACACTAGGAACTAACATTCAGGTGGCTAAAGTTCAGTATGATTAAACTATCCGGTCTATTATCCTGCTCCAGTTATATCATAGTGTTTTAATCTCATTATGCTTCAAAAGTTATATTAGTGGGGTAAAAGTAGATTGCTGGAAAATAACATCATTATTTCCTGGATTAGTTCATTGATCAATGTTTTTATAAATGATATATAAACGGTTAGCAAGCTGTCTCCAAAAATATTTTTTCTTATTTAGCCCTTTGCAATCTTTGACATTCTGAGAGGGTTGAGGCTGTTCAGTCTGAAGAAGAGAGGCTCCAGGGGAGACCTTACAGTAGCTAAGAACAGGCTGGAAAGGGATTTTTCAAAGGCATATAGTGAATGATAGGACAAGGGGAATGGCTTAAAACTGAAAGGGAATAGATTTAGATTAGTAGTAAGGAAGAAATTCTTTACTTCGGGTCACTGAAACAAGTCGCCCAAAAGCACTGTGGCCACCCCATTCCTGGAAGTGTTCAAGGCCAGGCTGGATGGGGCTTTGAGTAACTCTGGTCTAGTGGAAGGTGTCCCTGCCCTTGGTGGCAGGGTTGGAGCCAGATGATCTTCAAGGTTCTTTCCAACCCAAACTATTCTATGATTCCACAATAAGTCTCCAGAAAGTTTTGAAGGTTTGTGTTGGTTTGATATTTGCACTAAATAAGCTATTTCTATGGTTGGTCAGCTGCAGGTATTGGGAAAATAATGTTTTGAACAACATTTTTGATGAAAACAAGTTTGTAAACCGTGGTGGTTTCTTCTTGGCTGGCTGTCAGAAGCCCATCCATCTGCTCTCTCACTCCCCATCCTGAACAGGATGATGAGAAAAGGAGGTGAATGAGACAAAATAAAGAGAGGGAGAGAAGAGAGAGAAGTAAAACGAGTTTAGGTTACTGATAAGTTACACACTTTTCATAAAATGTGAAGTAGGGGCTCTTGGCCCATGGGGTTTTATGCCAATATTTCTAACAGTACAGGAGAGTGTCCTACCTATAACACACAGTGCAGGAGTTATGGACAATGATATGTGAAGCATGGTGAGCACTTACTACACTTCTGTTGAAACTCTATTGCTCTCTTGGGAAAAATGATTCTCACAGAAGTTAGGGCATAATTCTTATTTTAGTAGTTAGGAAACATGTCTTGGAACAGTACACAAGAGTTTAATTTTTGTCTTCTTGGTGGTTTATACATTTTATAAACAAATAATTTTGGCTGCAAAAGAGAAATACCCTTTCAAATTCAAAAACATCCAAAGAAGACAGAATGTTTGGAAGAGCCTCTTTTACAAGGTGTAAAAGTAATCCTCTGCCAGATTCAAAAGCATGGATAAGTAATGTACTTTTTGTGACAATTCAATAAATTTAAAGGACTGTCTAGATCCTTTGCATTTACTATATAGTACCTATTCAATATTAAATACCATGGATTATTTTTCATATTTGCTGTGGAACCATGAGATCCATACAGATTGAAAGACTTTCCTGTGGGATCATGCCAGCTAATTATTGCTTATTTTTTATTAATTATTTTTTGGTGTCTTCTGAGGGCAGTTCTTGAAAACCCTTTGAATAAGCACAATCACATTAGAAAAGTTTAAGATGTCTCCAAAGCCTGCAAAAGTTAACTTGAATATTCTTACAGATTTCAGTGGCTTTGTTTACAGTTAAAAGACATGCAAGTTAAAATCCATCATTCATTGCTATGTGTCAATATGGGATATTTCTTTGAATGTTTACACATATTTAGATATTTTAATGCCAGTGTTCCAGATAAATAAACCTCATCTCTTGTACATACTACAAGACAATTTCATCAAGTCAAATCATATGTGCAGTCAGAACAAAGCATTCATTTTCCTTATAAAATATATTTAAGGCTAGACAATTACTTCATGTCTTTTCAATTTTGTATTGCTCCTGTTGAACCACTGTTTGTCTTAATGCATGTTGAGTCCAAAACTGCAGAATTGTCTGAGTCTTTATAAACCAGCAACTATAAACTCATCTCTTAAAAACACAGCTTCTTTATTTTCGTAACACAGGAATCAGACCTGCATACCATCCCCTTCTTATTTCCTCGAGCAGCTGATTACACATGTAGGTTTGTTAAATTTTTAGAGAATGCAGTTTAAAATAGAATTAAAAAGTGATTAAAACCCACACATCTTTCTCATATTGTTTGTGAAAACCAGTGCCAGTCCTGTTCAGGACAGAATTTTCAAATGGGACAAACTAAGTACTTTCAACTCTTTTCTGAACAGGTGCTTTAAAATTTTTCTAAGTGTTTTCTTCCCGATATATACACCTTTTTTTTCTGGAAGTTGAGCTAAATCAAATTTTTAATCCATCAATAAACTGTTTTTGTAACACAGTTACATATTGGAAGCTTTTATTTTATTTATTTGGTTATTATTCATTTTATTCATTCCAATAATCAGAATACAAAAGAAGAAAAATATTCGTTCAGCTTGATTCAACAGGAACACTTTTAAATATAATTTTTGCAACCCAACACCTGGCAGAATTTCTTTCAATAAATTTTTACCTATTTCATCCTCAAGATTTTAGCACTCTGAGGTTTATTATATTTCTTGTTAAAAGGCATTTAAAATTTAAAATGAAATTTTGTGTTGCAAAAAAAAAAAAAAGAAAAAAAAAAAGAAAAAAGTACCTTACCAATACCTTATTTCAATAATTATAAAATTTATTTGAGGGTTTTTATCAGTTTTCAGAAGATTACCTGTTTTTCACAGAATTTTGTAACAATCACTTGACTATAAGGAAACAGGGAACAAGTATATCTTTGTGAATTTTCATTAATACAGCACAGTCATAAAAAGGAATAAATTTTACCCAATACTCCCACCATTACTCTCTAGCTCTCTAATGCTGTATCTAATGCCAGCTACAAATTCATTTTGAACTGACTATCCAGGCATATTCATTGGCAATCTTAGTCTTAATCAGATCTACTGATTCTGTTCTCATTTTTATTTCAGATTCTTACAATTTCTTCGCAATTAACCTCCCAAAATTTCAGCATCCTTTGGCCTTGAGCATGCTATACTATTTCAATGTTTCCATATTTCCTTTACTCTCTAATTAAAACCATATTTCTTGCTATACTTTTCATCGTAAAACACTTTTCTCATCTTTCATTTTAGGAATACAATTTTCATTACTTTCTTTTGTCTCATTTAACAAAAAAAATATTGATATGCTCAACAGTTTCAGAATGAAAAACTTTTAAAAACTAAATGTGTTTCTCACCTCTTCTTCAGCTCGCACTCATTTTGTTTTTGCATACAGAGTCAAGTGTTTTCTAAATGACTTACAATTCACTTTATGAGGGAACAGCATTACCCATCTCAAGGTAATTTTCTTAGTTCCCAAGTACTCCAGTTAAAGTGCAGCAACAATTACTCAAAACCAGGTATCAAGTCTGGCTGTGGGTCCTCCTAAGAGCAATTCATCTTCTCTAAAAATATGTTTGGCAGAGATAATTTTTTTAAAAGAATATTCAAGCTTTACCTCATTTTTGTTTGTTTGTTTGGTTGGTTGGTTGGTTTGTTTTTTTGTTTTCTTTTCTGCACAGAAAAGTCTTGATACAATTGCTCACACTTCAGCATGAATGGATGATTGAAATCACTGGAAACTATCCTGCATAGTCCTATGCTGTTCAGACAGCTCTTCTGTAGTCTTCTGTCATCTGATGCACAAAAAGTCTCAAACATTATTTCAGTGACCCTTGACACATACTTTAGGCTGTTTTATCAAGATCATAGTCCAAACACCAGCTCTCAATTGACATCTACCTTAGTCAGGTTATTTGGCAATACTGACTGAAATTTGGACTCATTTTCTGGTATCACTTCTTGATTTTTTTTATTTTACAGTCCATTTATAATTGCTGCCTTACTGCCGATATTTAGACAATATTCTTCCAATGCAGTTATAAACAACAAGAAGCTCTCACAAACTGAGAACAAACACCATAAAAACAGGGATGAGATTTATATTTCTGGAAGTTCAGCACAGAAATCAATTGCTTAAACAGAGCTATCTGGTGAAGTGTGAGATAACTGGGGGTATCTAACCTGACTTGCAGTTCCTCACCAGAAGCAACCAAGTTTCCCACAGATCCTGTGTGTTATGTACCAGCTGCATGCACAACACTTCAGATTTCATGTGTCATTTCAGATAGTTCTCACTTATATATGCATTGGAAACTTAAGCACAGCTCCTCAGATGTGTAAGTAAAATACACCTTCTGTGTATTTATTAAAACTCAGACAAATCATACAAAATAAACATTAAAAACAGTTCTATGAAGTTTGTGTAAGATATCCCTTAAAGGCAGATACCCATAGTTCAATTTTTTTTTTATATGCTGATGATACAAATATTAGTTTGATCTGTACCAGAACTAACAGATCATGGTCTCACACTCCTTCTATAGTCAGCTATTGGTTAGATCTGAACATTTTGGTTTAAATTATACTTCTCCTATGCACTTAATCAGAAAGTGACTTGAAACAAGGGAGAGAAATTATGATTACCTTTTTTTCAAATTTAATTATAAATCCCATGAAGTCAGCATGTCCGTACCTTGAGGGAGGGATTCATTCATATCAGTTAGCAACAAGCCATCTGGTCTCTTTAGGAGAAATGCTGATAGAGTTTCAAGTTTCCTTGGCTAGAGAAAGGGATTGTGGTCTTATATATTTATTGACAGAGATGCAAGTATCACTTTATCACTAGAATCATACTGTTTATCCAGCTTTTCTTAAAATTCCATGTTGGAAAAAGATTTACTAACATTATGTATCCTAGGGTTATTCCAAGTCCGGCTATGGCCTGACAGGTGCGTAAAAAGGGAGATTCATGGGAGGTAGACCACCGCC
>VZUI01004832.1:0-14300 GCA_013401135.1 Cettia cetti
CTCACCCCGGCACGGCCCGGGGATCGCGGAGGCGCCGCCCCTCGCAGCCGCCCCGCCCAGGCTCACGGCGGGCGGGGGAAGCGGGGCTGCGGCTGCCCGCTCCGGCGGGACCCGGTGGGGCCGGGGTTTGGTCTCGGCCTCTGGCGGAGCCCGCCCGCCCGCCCGCATGAGCTGCTCGGCGGGGAGGCCGGCCGACCGCCATCTCCTTGGCTGCCAGGCCCTGCCCTGCCCCAGGGGTCATTGCTGCGACCCCTCCCCAGGCTAGTCCAGTGCCTGAAGAGCTGAAAGTTGAGCTGAAAGACTTGGGAATGATGGTTGATGAAAAACTCAACACGAGTCGGCAAGTGAGCGCTCGCAGGCCAGAAAGCCTATCGAATTTAGGCTACATTAAAAGCAGCGTTGGGGCCAGCAGGGCGAGGGAGGGAATTCTGCCGCTCTACTCTTCTCTGGTGAGATCCCACCTGGAGTGCTGTATACGGTTCTGGTGTCCCCAACATAAGAAGGACATGGAGCGGTTGGAGCAAGCCAAAAGGAGTCCGCGAAGTTGGTGTAAGGACTGAAGCACCTCCCCCATGAACTCAGGCTGAGAAAGCTGGGGCTGTTCAACCAGGAAAAGAAAAGGTTGTGTGGAGACCTCATAGAACCTTCCAGTATCTGAAGAATCATAGAAGGAAGCTGGAGAGACGCTCTTTGTCAGGAACTGTAGTGATAGGACACAGAGTTATGGGTACAAATTCAATGAAGGGAATATTAAGTTAGATGTTTAGAAGAAGTTCTTTACTGTAAGATGCTGTAACAAGGGAATAAGTTGTCCACGGAGGTTGTGAATCCCCCAACCCTGGCAGTGTTCAAGGCCAGGATAAAAGGCTTGGATAAAGCCTTGAGCAACCTGGTCTAGTGGGAGGTGTGCCTGCACGTGGCAGGGCGTATTGGGGCTAGATGATTCCAAATCCTTAAGATTCTATGGTTCCATGTGTTTCAAGATTACATCATTCGACATGATAAGACTTTCCTCCATCCATAGCTAAGCAGATGCTTCTGTATTTACGAGAAACACAGGTTTCTAAAGTGTCCTGGACACAGTGAACTTGGTGCACCACACCAAGTCTGGGAGCCCAAGTGGATGGTACAGCTGCGTGCTAACAGTGTGTCTTTGTCTAGCGAGTGTTAAATCAAACTGTGAAGCTCCTCTGAGTTATTCACATCAGGAGTCATTGCCTCTAAGTGTATGAACATTGCCTTGAAAACTTTGATTGAAGTGTGGCTTTTGTAAGAACGTAGAGATCTTGCTGTAATTATGAGTTTCAGAGTAGTAACAAGACAACTTGGAAACAACACGGTGAAGAGGAGGGTAGAAATTGAAAGAAAGGATATTATGTAATTCAGCTGTGAGCTGCTTGGAAGATGTGTTAAGGTATTTGGTCTGACTTACTGAGGGATAAGTTACATACACCTGTTTGCAATCTGCAAACAACTTTAAGCAAAACTATCTTCTGTAGATAACTTTAATGTATGATGATAAAACATAAACCTAGCAAATCTGCATCATTTATATGTGGATTGAAAGTGGGCCAGTTATTTTTCTTTCTAAGAGTATAAAATTGATGATACAAAATCATACCAAAATTAGGACAGGTTTCAGAAAAGTAGTATTTTGGAGCCAGTTCTGTTCTTATTTATTGCTGAAGACTGGAATTATATTGCTGGACCAGTGTCGTGAAGGAAAAAACCCAAGATTTATAAAAGATGTCATAAAAAGTTCTTATCCTTTATATTACTACCAAGAGTTAAGCCCATGAAATTCAGTAGCTTCATGGGAGAGGAAAGAGATATGGGAAAGCAATAGGAAGAAACAGAAGATTTCTTTTCTTTGCAAAATGCTTCACTTGCATTCTGGTTCTACCAGCTGTTCACCTTTTCTGAAAATCGGCCTTCTCAAAGCTAATGGTCCTTAGTCATGGTTGTGCTGGAAACATTATTTCCCTGTATAACAATACCTTCCCATGGCCCAGCCTGCTGAAGTGGACGCAAGCAAAGTCAGTGACACAGCTCTTCCAATGAAACAGTGCTGACTAAGGAGCATTGTCTGAGGAACTGGTTTAATCTGTAGCAGGGACACTGTCTCAGTCGGCTGGATGGCATCACGACGCTTGCATTAATTTTGCTTATGTAGAAATACTTTGCAAATGCTATTCCTGGGCATGAGTAAATTTCTGGTTTGCTGACATTTTTGAATTGTAGTAAAGGAATATTTGTGTGGGTTGGAATCAGCATGGCCAGTTCTGCATGGTGTGAACTGAAGACTGGGACAGTGAGGGCAAACAAAATAGTTTGTGGGGGACAGGAACCAAATTCAAAGGAGGGGGGACAGATCATGAAAAATAAGGACTAGTTTAAGGACTAGTCTTGGAAAATTTAGTTTTAGTGCTGTATTTTATAGCAGTTGTCTCTGCAAGAGGTAAAGGCATCATTGTTTTAAAGCCTAAAACAAGGGGGCCTTAGAGCTATGGATAGCAAGGAAAGTGGAAGAGAAATGACAGGAAGGGAGAAAAATAAGGGGAGAAGGAAGGTTGGATTTTGCACCATATTCCACTAAACTGTATATTTTTTTTTTTTTTTTTTTTTAGCTTTTGTGTTTAACTGCAACTGCAGTACAAGCCTGGGATCTGACAGTTTGGAGTGTTGAAATTTGTTTCTCTTTTTCCCCAGGGTTGCGTTATGATTTGTGTTCACTTTATAGAGGCAAGGCACAGTTCTCTGATTTTATTTGTGATAGTGGTAGCTAAGTTGACACCCTGAAAAGGTAGGCCATGAAAAAAGCCTCACTAGACAATTTGGACATGGTGCATAACATGGCTCCATACATTCATTGAAAGAGTTCCAACAGCAGGATAGGTGGTCTCAGAGAGAAAGGGGAATTGAATGCAAGGAATTGAATGCTGAAATACCTATTACCAAATTACTCATAGCAGGATGGCTAATGCATTTTAAATTGTCCCGTGGAATTTATGTACTTTGCATGAAAGGAGAGAAGCTTCTCCTAGAGACTGAGGCAGCCATAATTTCAAAGACAAATTTCATGAGAGAAATCCAGTCTTTTTTACTAAAATGAATTTGCCATGCTGCTGAGAGGGGACTGTTTTCAAAATAACTTATAGGTCTCACACTTCTTGCATCAGCAGTAAATCAGCATACACTAAGTAAGAAAATTATCATGACAATGTTTGCTGTCAGTTTAAGTAGGTAGCTCCCTCAGCAAAGAAGAAAAGCCTGAGTCATTCAAAGACACAGAGTTGCAGTGGCTGCTAATCTATTACTACTGTCAGGCTGATTTGGAGGGATACTTTCCCGGCTGGTTACATATGCAGTGATGGTCTGAAAACAGTAATTATATCACCCCCTCCATACAGCCAGGAGGCCAGCCTTGGTGTAGGCAGGGTAAATGACAACCAGATTTGGTAAATGTTGCTTGGCTGTATTTACCATCTCTTGCTTTTTGTCTGTTTTCCTCAGTGTTTTGGTCAAGAATGTTTGACTAAGCTCTTAAGTGGTAGTTCCCCGTTTAAGTGCTTTATTCCTGCTTTTGAGCTGAGCACAGTTTGCTCCCTAGCTCTGAGAGCCTCTCTTTTTGAGCTAGTGAGAGGCTGCATGTTTTTCCTCTTACTGTTTTCTTCTTGGGAGGGTTGCAAGCTAAGATACGGGAAACAAAAAACCATGTTTGGGAAAGGGATATATGGTTGTGTACAGTATGTGAGCATACTAACAATTTCTTCAGCTTTCTCATTGAGTAGAAAATTTGGGTTTCAGATTTTTCCATGATTGCTTGTGATTCAGTCTTGGGCTCAGTCTGTCATGCGCATTTGTATAAAGTAACTAAGACATATCTTCTGTGCTTCCAAATTCAAAGGTGCCCAAAAGAATCTGTGAATGGCAGATGATACTCCACTGCTCTTCTGCTTCTTTTGCTGTGAACCTTTGTGGGAAGGTGAAAAATATTTTGCAGAGATCAAATTGTTCTTCACAAAGGCCAGTCTCTGCATGTGTCAGACAGGTAGTGCCAGGCTCCTATATTGAATAAAAAGGCAGCCTAGGAACGCTCATGAACATGATAACCTTTGGTTAATCCGCTCCTTTTATAAGCACAGGCCAATGTTTTTATTGTTAAGCTCTCTGGCTCTATCACCAGCAAGAGCAATACTATGTGTATACAGATGTGTAGATGGAGGGCACACGACCAGCTCTCCTCATGCCTTCTGTTTTTTGCTCTTTTCTGACAGGTTGTCTGTCATCTGGACAACTGATTTTTTTACAGCAGTCTGAATTCCAGCATTAGAGCGGAGAAGAGGAAGAGAGAAAAGAAAAGTTGAGTCAGAAGGGAGCTACAACCATATTTTGCTTCATGAGCACTTTGGCCTAATCATTTCTGTCAGTTCTGGCCTCAAATTGGGAGTGGAGATATTATGCAGAATACGATCAGAAGAAATGAAGCATCATTGCCCGTCCAGAGCAAAGACAATTAATGTCTCTGGGTAGAAGATGAGCAAATATTCACCTTGTTCACAACTTTAGGATATTTAAATTTCAAAATGGAGAGTATTTATTAGTACATCTAAAGGCACACATGTGCTCTGGGAATTTGTAATAGAAAGAAGATGGTGGTAGTATTTTGCATGGTTGGTTGGGTTTTTGTTGTTGTTTTGTTTTTTTCTTTTTAATAATTTCTAGACTAAAAGCTTTCAATCAAAGATAGTCTCCTTCTACTAATGCCTCTGCTATCAACTGTGGCAAATAGTTCACTGATCCACTGCCTTTTTTTTTTCCATCCTGTTCTTCATTGGGCTGAAGGTTTCTCTTGGGCCTGAGATCCAAGACTTCACATTGGTTTAACTCGTTAGAGCGCTTTCTTTGTAGGAGTTTTTACAGACTGAGAGACAACCTTAGTTATGCTTCTCTTTTTTTTCTTTTTTAAATTTTGAGTAGCAGCTAATCTGCTAATGTAGCAGAACTCTAAGTTTCATTGATCTTTAGAAAAGCTAGTATTCCTTTTATTCGTTTTCTGTAGTTATTTGATATTTTGTGATGATGAACAGGCATCTGTTCACAGACACAGCATGTGTAACAAAGGAAATTGATGTTCTGTATGAACATTTTCATAGAGAAAACACTGCTCTTTGGGCTTAACTTGTTTCTCACTATATTTTTACCTGAGAGAGGAAGAACAAGGAAGAGCAGTGTCACAGGAGCAAGCCACAGCTCAGCTTTTCACACTCAGCAGATTCAAAGCAAGAGAGTTTATCCTTACTGCATTCTTCCTCAGGCTGAAACTTCAGACCTTCCGAGGCTCGCTTTCCTTGGTTTGAGCCCACTGAGATGCTTCACAGGACATAATCTCTTGTAGCGTAATTAGATTCTCTCTGATCAGCATTGGGTCTTGCCTCTGTACACAGAATTCCTAAAGGAAGGAAGGTCTAGTAAGGAACATGGCAGGAGATTTTTCATAGTGTGTTTAAATACTGACAAGCTTCTGAATTTTCCTTCAGTGCTATGCTACTTCAGAGTTTATGTGCTTAAACCTCATGGTTTAGGTCTTGTAGAGATTTTTTAGTAAGAAAACAGGTGGAGCAAATATTTGTATGCTAACTTCTCACTAGTTTGACAGGTAAACCTAGTGAATTGTAATATATTAAATATGTGGGTACAAATTGCAAGAGGGGGAATTTAAGTGAGGTATTAGGAAAAAGCCATTTACTGTGAGGCTGTCCAGGGAGGTTGTGGATGTCTCAACCCTGGCAGTGTTCAAGGCCAGGTAGGATAAGGCCTGGAGCAAACTGGTCTAGTGGGAGGTGTTCCTGCACATGGCAATGGGGTTGGGACTAGATGATCTTTAAGATCCCTTCCAACCCCTTAACATTCTGATTCTAAAACAATTGCAAAGGGGGTGATTTGTAGTAAGGTAGTGTGTTACCTGTACATATCAGTGTATGGCATCAATGTTAGATGAATGTTGGCAGGAATGGTAAGAAGACACGTGGTTTTTGTGGTCAGGAAATCAGATGATACCTGAAAAGCTGTCTGAAATGTAGCCTTTGCCACAGAAATCTCTGCAAGTCCCTGCTTTTGATATTTGTGGTGTGGGTCTGTGGGTACCTGTGACAGTGAAAGGAGCTCCAGCACCTCTGGGGGATCTACAGGCTTTGAAGATTGCTCTTTCCATGAAAAGACCCTTGGTGTGGGACTGACAGGGAGGCTCATGAACAGACACTTCAGCCAGTGCCAGAGGACACTGGTCCTTTGCCTGGCACAGCAAAGCTCAGCAGTGCTGCCCTTTACTGCACATGCAATGTGTTTCTCTAACACAGATTTCAGTCCTTTGCCTCTTTTCCCCCATGGCCTGGCTCTTCTCTCAGCTATGGAGGTCATTATTTTTTGAGCTTTTACTTCTAGGGTTCACCCTTCCCTTTTGGTACCAGTTCAGGACATCTCATGAATTGGAAACAAGCTGCTCTCACGGCTTCTGTTTCCTGCCTTTCCTTATGAACAGCTCTTGCAAGAGCTCTGCTGCTGCAGCTTCCTCCACCTTTGCCTGGATGCAGCTCTGCTGTCTCTAACTGGTGTCCTCAGCACAGGCCCTCCATTGCACTTACCAGTGCTGCTGGAATGTGGGGTTTGTTTGCACTAACTGAGGAGCTCACTGGAGAGATAGATACAGGCATAGGTATGGATGTGTGTGCTTATGTGCCTGCATCTTTTCTTCCTGGTTGTTTCCAAGAGATCATTATGCTTGTTTTGTACCAGGAGTGGGCAGAGGCAGTGCCATTTTCTGCTGCTGTTTTCGATGTGAATAATGGTGTTTTGCTTAAAAGAGCGGTTTGTTCAGACAGACACAAACATTTCCTCATTTTAAACGCTAATCCACCCATCTTCAGTAACTTACACCAGCATCTCCAATGACACACTGAGTGGCTTTCCCTTTTTCCCCACAGACCACTCAAGAAGTAAGCCTTATGGGGGAGAGACCAACAGTCCTTCTGCATTGCAAGGGTATGAACAAACTTGCTGGGGTGAGATGTTCTCAAAATCCCAATCTCTACCCTCTGTACAGGACCTTAGCTGAGGTGTTTTAAACTGATCTGTACAACTGAGTTAGTTATTTGTTTTCTCTTAGTGTTGCAGGGAAAACCTGTTCAGTACACATAGCTTAAAGCAAATTGGAATCCAAGTGCTTTACTGATCTGTCAACAACATGAAATTAAGCAGCAATCAGTGAAGTGCTGCATTCGAGATCAAAAATAGTAATACAACAGGAAAACTCCCTAACTAGACATATACTGATGTTAATGAGCACCAGAAGATTTCTAAACTCCCCTCTGTAAGAAGTGCAGAAGAGATTTCTGAAGTGCTCCAAGCCTTTCCATAGGAAAGACGTGTACTGTGTAAAGCCCTAGTGAGAACTCATTTATACCCATGGTATAAATTCCTTTCTTTACGTAGTCTGGATGTCCAGATGAATTTGCAGGGATGCCATGCAGCTGTACCCAATGCATAGTCTCCAAGGACAGGGACAGCATCCTGGGCACAGCACTTTGTCTCTAGATTTTAAAGATCCAGTTAAGTCAAAACCTTGAATTAATTTGCCATATTGAGGTAGTATAATCACCTAATGTCCAAAAATATTTTGTGTGATTCCTGTCTAGATCAGATAGATTTTAGTGATTTGCCTAATGAGAGCTGCCAAAATGCCTTAATATTCCTATCTCAGAAGTCTGAGAAAAACCCAATGAATCTTTATAACTTGGAGACCTGTTCTGTAGGCTAATAGCAACTACCTTCACACAATTGCAGAAGAAAGTGGTAGACTTAGAGGAGCAAGTAATCAATTTTACCCTAATTCTCTTGTGTTTTTACAGAGTGAAGTACATAAAACCCAGACAGTAACAGATGATGTACATTTTTTTCTTCAAAAGCAAGGTAATTTACAAGTCAATTATGAAAGAATTAAAATTGCTGTTGTAAAGTAAACCAAATATATTGTGTTGTTTATGACTGATGCTCTTAGTTATTTGTCATTATGTTTGCTTTTATGTTCAACAGTGTACAGTGGGTTTTCTGCATATCATTGCAAAATTAGCCCACTTTGCTGGATAATACTCTTATCTCTTTGCTAAACAAAAGACTACATAAAATGAATAATAGTAGTATTAGTATGTGAAAAACCTAGTGCTCCAAAAAGCCATTGTAAATACACTTGAGCAATAATTACAGGCAGCAATGCCTCAACTCCTTGAAATTTATCATAGAAATTGTGATAGCACTAAACTTGATTAAAATCTGGGGCACTTTAGAATGCCATCCATTAGAGGCATTACCAAAAACACATCTACCTCCATTAGAAATAAACACACAAAAATAGCCCCAAAAGCTGAAAATGTGCTCCTTTTCCTCTGTTTTCATATTTTGGTTTCTGGAAACAAGGTATTCCCACATAATAATAATAATAATAATAATGATTATTATTATGAATGCAGCTATCTGTAGGAGTCTCATGGACTTCAGTTATACAATACAGCAAGGCAACAAAACAGAATGTTTTGTCAAGAGCTACATTTAGTGTTTGGGCCCAGATGCCATATCCAGGGTGAGTGTTGTGCCACTACACACACCCCTTGGCTCTATTCAGGTCAGTTTTTAACTTCTGTTAGCTTTATCTTTTCTGCTGAAGACACAAAGTAGCATAAACATTGACCTTTTAACACAAGCTTGGCTATATACTTGGGAAGGATTACTTATCTTTAAAATCAAGGCAACTTTGTTACATCAGAGTGTGAGATTGATGGTTAAAAGTACACTAACCCCACCTCTGCACCAGTTAAGGCAATCAGTCAAGATCATGCTTATGTCAGTAAGGAAAATAATGGTAAATAATACAACTGATTCCCAAGGCAACTAATCCCTGGGGGACAACATATGAAAACATTTGGAAGTAATTCTAATGACTTCAAAGTCAGTAAATCATGCAGGTGCTTTCTACATCCTCACAGTACACGCTGTGAATGGTCAATTCGCAAGCTGTAGAGTTGTGGGCTGCACACAGACCAGCTACTGGACTGCAGACATCTTATTTTTCCTTTGTTCTTACCAATAAATATGATATTGATTGTTCCTTTTGTTTCCACACTGTGTAAGATGACTTGGTAAAGCTGGGACTAATAATTACCAAGATGCTCTAGACAACATGTGCTGGGCTCATTCAGGGTTTGGTTTGTTTTGTTTTTTGTTGTTTGTTTTTTTTTTTTAACATGTTCAAGAAATGTGTCCAATGGATTGTCTAAACTGGAATATTTACCATGCTTTAGAACACATAAGTGAACAAAATGTTAAGTGTGACTTAGTTTTCCATGTGAATAATTTTGATTTTGCCAAATATTTAACATCAATGTTGTTGGTCAATGTCTGATAGTAACAGATGCATCACTGCAGCCAAACTCCACCACAAAGGTTTGTGTACTCAAGCAGGGCAGCTCATGTAAACATGCTTAGATGCTAAACATTACTCCTTTTTTAACATAAGCATGAACAACTTTCTGTTTAATTTGAAACATCCTGAATGCCATTGCTTAATTTTGCAAATGCAACTGAGATTTATTTCAGTAGTGGAAGACTACCATTGCCAATAGACTACACCCTATTGCAGAAATCTCCAGAAAAGCTATTACTGTCCAAAGGAAGGAAGTACATACAGAGAGATTTTTAAGTGTGAATCTACATTCTTGCACCTTATTTTACTGAAGTATGGTTAGTTACCGATCTGGTTTTCAAAATATTCAGAAACTAGCTCTCAGGAGAACTATTAGTTAATTTTTGTTAAACTGATCTCTAGTGAGACAAAATTTTTCATTTGCTCATAAAGTGACTCAATTGCTATCATTAAAGAGTCCATTACTTCAAAACTGTGATCTGTTCTCAGTTTACTTCTGATTAAATAAACAGTAAAGTTATCATAACTTCTAATAAAGTGATTAATATATCAGTTTTTAATATTTTTTCAAAGCCATCCTGATCTTCTTTATAAAGATTGTGTAAAGTCAAGTGTTTCCTATTTTGTAATGACATCTCAATTTTTATGGATTTAAGGAGCTCTATGAAACTATTATTACTGTAAATGTCTTATATTAGCCCCATTCCTTCTTGTTAAGACCTTGAGAATTTACTTAAAGGTAGGAGTTACAGACCTCTACAGATCTTCCCCTATTAAGTTTGGGCAGCCATTTTTACAAAGCATTACAAATTCCTTAGAGACACTGGAGTCCTGGCTGTTTCACATTGCTGAGGCTGGGCAGAAGGCTTGTGGGATCTTCTTCAAGGACATATGGATGGTGGCTGGGTTTTTTTTGTTTGCTGTCCCTGACATTTCTACCCTCCAAAATTCCAGACATCAACCGTCAGTCTCATTAAATTCTTGCTAAATAAAAGCTGTAAATGCAGCAATGGGAGGAGATGATGGGTAGGTGCTCCAGCCCACAGCACTGTATGCCATTACAGTGCTGTGGGCTGCATGTGTGTGGGGGCACGTAGTGAAGAAATGGGACTCCCTCCCTCTCTGTTGCACCCATGTGCTGGTTATTAGGATATTTTCATCAAAGAGGTGGTCCATCATTAATGGACCAGTGTTGCTCTGTTGGAAGTCAGTGGTGCCCAGAATGGATGGTCCCTGTGCTTCCAAAGGTAGTGGATTGGTTGAGGGGGAGGAGGAGGAGGAAAGGAATCTTTCAATAATGGTATCTGAAGAGGCATAGTTTCTATTTCGGTATAGCTGAAGGGTTTTGAAATGTCCCACTTTTAAGCTAGAAGTATATTGTATAGTATAGAACAACTCTTCAGAGCTGGATTAGGTATATTGCCTCATATTTGTGCAGCCAAACTGTGTGTAGACTTACACAGGTGCTGACTTACACAGGTGCTGAGGAAATCTAAGTTTCTATGCCTGCTCTTGGTATTCAGCACTGAAGGCGCTTTATTGAAGAGCCTAACAAATATGGCTCCAAGTCTGAAAATGTGATCTTTTATGAAAAAGCACAGAAACTTAGCAAGATTATTATTTCATGACTTTATGAGCTTAGTCCTTGGTTGCGGTGTGCTCCATATAGCTGTTGTGCCTTTTCAGCTCTGAGTGTTGCTAGTGGAAAGTGCAAAATTCTATGAAGCAAGTTTTTACAGCAGCTCATGAGGGATTGAAAAGATTTGATTTCTCTTAGGGGTGTGTGCCAGAGGAAAACTGATCAATGAAGGAATCAAATGCATAAGTGCTAGTTGCAGGTGCAGTCTGAATTTGTGCAGTATGAGTATAAAATACCAGAAGAATTTACAGAAATATTGCCTAACAGAAAGCAATCAGCTGGTCCGATTGAAGCCATCGACATACCAGAATAAACCAACAGCAGGAACACCACAGCAACTAAAAAAGCATGCTAACATTGCTGTTTAATTTATAAGAGCCTGACAAGAGAGAGTCTAAGAATCTTTCAGTGATAATTTTGTGCAGTTCTCATCAAAGTGCATCCATTTTGTAGGGAGGCACTATTTTCGTAAGAAACTGTATGAGGCACTGAAATTCTAAGATTCTGTTTTTCACATCTAAAGATGAAAGCAAGTACACAGAGAGATTTCCCAAAGCACATAGGTTCCAAGCCCCTCATGCATTAAAGAGAAGTTAGGCATGGACATGATGTTAAAAATACTACCTGAATTGTGATTTACAAGTTGAAATGGATAAATTCCTTTTCAAAGGCCTGCAGGAACTTATTCCCTCCATCCCTCTCATTTGTTTCTTTACTAGCTCTACAGAATTTGCTCTGGGAAAAAAAAATAGAGAAAGCTTTAGTACTGGAAGCATTTGAAAAAATTTGGTGAGTCAGAGGAAAAATGCATTGCAACCATTGGCGAGTGATGTACTGGTGGATGGAAGCAGCACAGAGAATGGGACATGTTGAAGTAACACAGAACTGTCCCTTTGCCTGAACTACAACTAGCTCCCAGCTGGACAGAGATGGGCAGGGAGCTGGATTTAACATTACAGGCCTTTCAGTATGTAATACAGCACCAGGAACTCTTCACTACCACTGTGTTTAAATGTTGATCAAAAGCAAATATTAATGAACTTAAACACCGCAACCTGTGCAGAGATTACTAGATGCAGGAATGTATTTCAGCAAGGACTCAGCTACTTTGTGAATTGAGGTTGTTCTTCACTCTGTAGCTGTCAATGAATTGGGCAAGTTTTCTAACCTCTGTTCTAGCCAGCAATTGCTGAGAGTTTCAGGGAAACAAGTGCCAGTGAAAGCTGGGTATAGGTGCAGTGTAGGAGAGACAAGGCACCTTACCTTCATGCTGCTAAAATAATGTAAATCCCACTGACCCTGCCCAGCAAAGAATGTGCTTGAGCCCTGCTATTTTCTTACCCTGTTTTAGCTCTGTGAAATGGCATCAAGGAATAGGCCTTCCATGAATAGGAAGGGCAATTCCTCACCAGAACAGGACATATATTGTTGGCTGTGAAGCCACTTCAATTTTTCGTTTTCATGGGCAATTTTAAGCCTTCTTTACTTGGGTATGAATTCTGCCTCTCGTGCTGGGTCTAGCACAGTCCGACAAAAAACCAGTGACATCTGGACATGCCCAGGGAAATAAAATGCCCAGGGAAATAAATATGCCAAGGGAAGAAATTTGTTTGAAACAGAAGAAGATGAGAAATTATAATATTATCTCAGAAAAATACTGTTTCTGAATTAATATATTTAATATTAACATTAAAACTATATAGTAATATTATTGCATTAATAATTATTAATGTCAAGTTTCTGCATTTTTATAGGCATGTTTAAAAGTTATTAAATTATTGTTGCACAGTAATCACAGAATCTCCTGCAATTGCTTTATAATATTGTAACCTTCATAGGTACTGAGCAGTGAGAATTTTAGCTATGAAAAGCTGCGGAGCCCCAAAGCCATTGCAGCTAAACTGTGTAGCAGTCATGACTTTTTAAATAAGGGCTGATGTCTTTCTTTGTAACTTTCTCAGTCTTTGCATTTCTATCATTAAAAAAGCAATGTAAGTCACCACAAGCATTTTCTTTTTGCCTTCTTCCATTTTCTTGTGTCTTTCTTTACCAATCTTTCTATTTCATTACCTCTTTTTTTTTAATCATTTAAATCCTAAATGTTTTAATAGATTATATGACATTTTTTATTAAAAAGCAAAGCAAAACAAACCAACAAAAGTAGTTCTCGACATTTCTCCTTGATTTTCTGGATATTTTTCACTTCTGAACTTTTCTTCTCTGGTATTTTGTTTCTCTTATGAAATTTGAAATTAATCTTTTGCATTTTGCTCATTCATATTTATCTTTTCCAGTTATCGGTGTCTTTCTTTTTACTGCCTCTTTAGTCTTCCAAACTTGTTTAACTCTGTCTTCTGTCTGATTTACCTTTGAGAATCATGAATGATAACACTCGGAACATGACAGAAAATGTTCAGGTTGACTCTAAAGACTGAAAGTCAGTCCTTGGAACACGAAAAAGAGAAGATATCATTGGTGTGAAAGATAGGCTCAGGGGACAGTTTCAATTGATCAAAAAGTCCTTGATCTTGAAGAACCTCAAACAGAAGACTAGCAATATACAAATTTAATGGATGTGCTTATTAATGCCTTTGGTATGTAAGGTTAATACCCATAGCTTCATTTTACAATTAAACACAGACAAGAAAAATCCTATTCCTGGTCCTAGACTTGATATTCATCTAGGCTTTATATGCTTATATGAGACTTCTCAAGGGCAATCTTCATCAAAACAGAGAACAAAGTTTACAAAGATGAATTTCTGATTGTGCTGAGATGTATCTCAATTTAGTAGTCTAAAAGAATAGTGGCAGCCCGATTATCAGAATTACCATGCCCACAGTTTGTGCGCAACAGTAGTTGCTTATATGCAGCAACTAAACTCAGTGGCTCTGGCAAAGAGACCAACTTTATTAGAGTATCTAAAGTCAGGCTACTGGTTTTGAAATATTTATCTGCAAGAGGTTGGTACAAGTTGCATAAAAAAACCTGGTGTCCTAGGGTGACTTTATGATGTTTGTATCCCCAATCGTCGATTCTGTTTGTGCTGTATATTGAGTTTCTGTATCTTTAAGACTGATTCTGAGAGTGAACCAGAGAGAGAAGACGCGCGGAGTTTGTTTGAGAAACAACCTGACTCCCACACATTCTCTTGTCTGTACTCCTGTTTTTGGAGGCACGGACAGC
>VZUI01004835.1:0-66994 GCA_013401135.1 Cettia cetti
GATGCTGTGCATGGTCCAACACATGCAAGAATTGCAGCTGTGGAAACACGTCTGCAGAAATTAGAAGACAAAATAGAGGAGAGTCACCATAAACTCAGGGAGGAGATTGAAGAGGATGTTCTCCAAATCTCAGCAGTACAGATCAGAGGTTCTGGCACCAAACACAGACATCCCCCAGACAAGGAGAGGAGGGAGACCCCACGGGCTGAGCTGTGATCCTTCCTGCGTGATGGTGGAGAAAACATGAGGAGGTGGGATGGAAGAGCCACTGCTGCTCTGGCACAACAGGTGCTTGAACTGGGGGATAGCAAGACACTAGAGAGGAAGTTCCACCAAAAAGGAAGCAGCTCCAGCAGCCTGTAGCCAAACTGCCAGGGATTATGACGATGACATGTCCAATCCCTTTGAAGAAACCTCCAAGACATATGCCCAGGGAAAGAAGGAAAACCAGGCTTGAAGGGGCCCTGCCTCTAGCCAGGTAGAGGATAGGGAAAACTGTGTTTTTTGGACTGTGTGGATTTGTTGGCCTGGTACACCAGAACCACAACAATACGAGGCCTTGGTTGACACTGGTGCGCAGTGCACACTAATCCCACTGAGACATGTGGGGGCAGAACCTTTTTCTATTGTTGGCATGGCAGGGGGATCACAGGGTTTGACTCTGGTAGAACTTCCTCTCTTCCTTCCAGAAGTGGTTGCTAATGCAGCTGGCATGTTATTTGCTATTTTTATAATTTCTTTAACAAAGACAGTACCTCGCTGATGCTATAGAGCTAGCACTGAAGCTTCAGCATCCCCAAAATTAGGTTAGCCAAACTTGTTTTCGTAAAAAGAACAGTGCTTCATAGTCAAGTAAAACACTGTGTGGGCGGAGTATAGTGAAATCCTGAATTTCACAACATTTTAACTCAAAACCCAGCTGCAGTAAAATTTCAGCTTGCAATGCTAAAAAAAAAAAAAAGCTGTAACCACAATGAAGTGTGACAAGTTTCAAGGCTAAAACAAACACAGTTCATTGTGCCAGCTATTCAGAGCTGCAGATGATTATCAAGCCCCCAAACTTCACACCCTCCCACTTCAAAATGAAAAAAGTTGGACACATGAAAACAAAGAGCTTGATGAAGTAGAGTGGTTGTGATTTCTAGCTGTGTGTTAATTAGTTTAAACCTACTACTCTTAAATATCTTAGCCGACTACTTTGATAGCACTGGAGAACCTCTTAAGGCAGATATTTATATTTACTTTATGCATTTAAAACAGTCTCCTTGGCCAACAGTCCATGCTACCAGAGAGCCAAATCCAGACTTTACCTCTCCCTGTCAATTTTATATGGAGTCTGAAGTTAAATTATTTACTCTCCTTGCCTGCAATTGGTCTCAAGGCAGTCAAGATCTGGTTAAACACAATATCCTGAATTAAAAACAAGAGAACACGGCAGCTCTCGTGCTGTCCAGATCTGTACACCACCACCTGAAATCAAACAACTCCACACAAAATACTGAAATGTGAGCAGAGATGCCTATTGCGGGGATCTTGCCACCTAGAAAGTGCAAAAAGAAGGCGGAAACATGCAGAGATGATGACACTCTACTATCAATTCTCACAGTTTAAAGCTGCAGAAGTCCAGGCGTTCAACATGGTTCTCAAAGCCTCAGCCCTGAGACACCTTATAAATGAAATCAGGTTTATCTTTGCAGGAAGGGTTCTGAAAAGTCAATTCTGTGCCTCCAAGCTGCCAAAAGGCAACTTAAAAATAATTTTTAGGCTTGGATGTTTACATCAACCACCTGATGTTTGATTACTTGGCTTTGGATATGTTGTTGTTGTTTCACAGTACATCCAAAGCCTGTTGTTGGCTCTGGACATACTATGAAAATCAAGCTCAGGCAGGGCTAGTGACAAGAGAGATCAGAACCCCAGCTCATGGAATTAAAGTCAACACTACACAAAGTTTGTACACAATTTTTCCAGCTCCATGATTCAGGTGAGCAGCTGGCTCCCCATACTTTACTGAAGGCATTTCCATTTGAGTACTCCCTGTTTTATTTTGCAAAATAACCTAATCGAAAAAAAAAATAAAATAAACAAACCACTTTTGAAAATTTGTGTTTTGGACTGGCAGAAGAGCAGAGGGGGAAGTCACATTCCTTATGTACCAAAGGCATTCTGCATTAAGATGCTGGAGTCTGCATGATTTTGAAGAAGAGCAGAAGAGCAATGGGATAAGTCAGAAAGGCACTGGATTAAGAAACAGGGGTAGGTAAAATTTAATCAAGAACTGCCTAAGGCATTTAAATGAAACACAGACAAGCAAACATTACAGGTCAGTTCCCTTGTGCCTCTAAGCTGTGGCTGGAACAGCAATGGCAGGAGAACATTCCAGTGGTACCAGCAGAAGTCAAAAACAGTGACTTCAACACAGAGCAGACTGGTCCTGCACCCAGGCAGCGTCTGCAGGGTCTGCACTCTCCTTGAAGAAGAGGCAGAGCCAGGGTTACTACAGTGTTCAGGGCAAAGCAACTAACACTGCCACAGGCGAGAGGCACATTCAGAAATCCACAGATAGGAAGCCACAGGATTAGGACACCCAACTGATTCAGGCTGCAACCTGCTCAAAAATGTGAGTGTGACCCAGACAAGTTGCTCTTATCTGTCTCACAGGTGAAAGTAGACAACTGAGACAGCAGGATACAATTTGATTGTGGGAAAAACAACCACTTTAATAAACTCAATAAGGAGTAGGAGGCTGTACCACCAAACACACACAGATCCAGAACCTCCACAACAGCTGCATGGAAAGTGGTATTAAGATCTAAACTCAACCCTTCCACCCACCACATGCAGGACACTTGTACATTTAACTGGGTGGAATAGGGTAACTCTTCACCTTTCAAAAAAAAAAAAAAAAAAATACAGACAGCAATTAATTTAAAAAAAGAAACCAAACAGCCATTGTGAGAATTAAAACTTTTATTAGTGTATTCACATATTAGGCAAATGCAACACGCATGAAGCTTATCTCTTAGGTTCACAAGTTCTACCAATACATTAGTCTACTGGTAAAACTAGCACAAACTGGTAACTGCTTTGCCAATTTTTGAAAGGTGTCTGGCCCATTTTCTCAAGGCTTGATTTTTGGTATTGCTTCTATGCCCTAGTCATTATGGCATAATGATATCCATATCACTATCATCAATTCAGTCAAGTGATTAAAAGCTGTAACACTGGCCACATTTTTGTTCTCAAAGCTAAAGTTATCACTAGCTGTACTTACAAAGTACAGAACTAGTGTAATTGATGAAACAATGGAAAAAAAACAGACAAAGGCAATCCTGCTACTGCCACAATAACAAAAGAATGACAGACAGCTAGATCACAAGATTGTTAGTAAGATGTGTATTTTTCAAGTCAGAATAACCCTTCTATACAGTTTCCCAACCCAGCCCCAACCCAGACTTATTTGTAGAATATATTTCAGAATATTTTTAATATGGTGCAGCTGTAGTGTCCAAGGGTTCACAATAACATGCACTGTCATGAAGAACCTGGAAGTCCTCCTTCGCTGGTCATACCTCAGCAACCACTATCCTAGAGGTTTTGCAGAAGCAACTACTTTTAATAACAAGGCCCATTATGACATAATGAATGCGTATGATCTGGTGTGTAAGTAAACTATAAAAGCGACTCAGATAAGAAATTTAAATTCTGTTACTGAAATATGTTAAGAAGCTGCATCTATTTAAAACCTAAACAAAAGAGTCTAGCTTACCCCGGGAAATGATTTTTCAAGGTATACGGCTCCAAAAACTACACCCTATTATTTTTAGTGACATATGAGAAAATGAAAAAGAATACAGATGACAAGGGGTAAGACTTATTCAATGAAAAAAAAAAAAAATACAGATGTAAGGGGTAAGCCAATAACCTTGTGCACTTAGTCTAATATCCAAAGCCATGGTAAATTCTCAGTCCATGAGAAAAACCACTCATTTCAGTGATCCAGGGTACAAAAAAAGTCCCAAATCAAAGCACTGCCAGCAATACTGCTGGCAACAGATGCATCAACTCATACGGGTATCAAAAAGTAGACTGCTAGTGTGATGGACACTCAGAATTTATACTATGAATTCATTTTAGGCCCCATTAAGTATATAAAGTCTCTTAAGACTTCACAGATTAATCTCAAGACATTTCTTTCCCTTCCAACGGAGGGACTTTCTCTTTAAGAACGCAGCAAAAATTCATCTTTTCTATAAGGAAAGTCTTTTTATGTTTAGGACAACTTGCAAACCTGCTTATATTAAAAAAAAAAAAAAAAGGGAGCAAACTCTTGCAATTTTATGAGATACTTGCCCCAATCAAAAAACCAAAATGACTATTTATGGGAACTAAAATGTAGAACAGCACAATACTGTGATATTTGAGATCATGATACATTATATATACTTAGCTATTCATGTTATTGATAACCATTAGGACACTCAATTATATACCCAATAAAAAAACACCATTAAAGAGTCTTTAGAACTGTCCCTTCTTTCTGAAGAAGGCTTTTCTATACACTAAATTTTCATCTAGAATCAGAGTATAGGAAACAGAATCCACAAGGTGCTTTAACTGATGAGACCTCAAGTGCTGTTTTTTTCTTTTTTCTTTTTTTTTTCTTTTTCTTTTTTTTTTTTTTCTTTTTAAAAAACCTTTTCAGATAGTAAACAGTTCATGGGGACCACACACAAATACTACGACAGACGAGCTGTTATATTAAGTCTGTTGACTGGACTTGAATTTTAGCCCACTGGTGACAGAGGAGAGTTTTAGGACATGCTGGAGCAGCGGACTGAAGGGGAGCCCATCTGAGTCAATACTTTGTCCAGCCACTGTAGAGGCCCGTTCAGGTGAAGCTCAATCCAGCAAGGAGTGCTTGTTACCGTCTGCCGCCTAGAAAACAAAGAATAGGGAAAAAAGTCACTCCACTGGGATGGTGCCACCAGGTTTTGGTAGCAGGGGAGGCTTTTGCCACAAGCTGCCAAAAGCTTCCTCCATGTCTGGCAGAGGTATCCTGTGGCAGCTCCAAAGATGGATGTGCTGCTGGTCAAGGCTGGGCCAGTTAGGAATGGTGATGTCTCTGGGATAACAGATTTAAGAATAAAAAAGTTGTTGCCCAGTTTTCATTGTGGCCATAGAAGAGCAGGGTGAGAATACGAGAGAGGAACAACTCTGCAGACACCAAGGGGGGTGAAGGAGGGGCAGGAGCAGCCCCAGGTGCCAGAGCTGAGATTCCCCTGCAGCCTGGGGGGCAGCCCATGCAGAGGCACCAGGGATGCAGAGATGCACCTGCAGCCCCTGGAGGGGCCCATGCCAGAGCAGGGGGATGCCTGAGAGAGGCTGAGAGCCTGTGGGAAGCCTGTGGAGAGGGGAGCCCATACTGGAGCAGCCTATCCTTGAAGGACTGCACCCCGTGGAAGAGTGACACAAGCTGCAGAAGCTCATGGGGAATTAGTTGTTGGGATGGAGCCACACTGGAGAAGTTAATGTAAAACTGTCACCCATGGCAGAGACCCCTGGAGCAAGGGATGGATTCCAGCTCCTCTTCCTAAGCAGTGGCAGGAACAACATGTGAAAGACTGACCATGACATGCACTCCTACATCCCTTCACAGCTGGGGGAGAAGGTAGAGCTGGAAAGGGGAGGAAGGTGTTTTAGATCTCATTTCACTTCTCATTATCTTGCTCTGGTTGTATTAGCAGTAAATTCATTCAATAACTCTGATTCAAACCTGGTTTTCCCTCTATGGTATTTGGTGAAGGTCTCTCACAGTCATTATCTCATGACCCTTTTGCTCTGTTTTCTCTCCCCTCTCCAGCTGTGGACAGGATTGAGAGAGCAGCTTTGGTGGCTGCCTGGAATCCAGCCAGGATCAACCCGCTACAGCCAGAAAGCGGATTCAATTGCCACAAAATTCTGCATCATATGATTAAATATGCTTCCATCCATATCTAGTACACAGAGATACGAAAATCTGCAACCGTTACCATAATTGTTACTAAATATCTTCCAGAAAGGAAAAAAGCCCTAGAACTCCAAAGCGCTTCACACATATAAGACACACCAATAACTACATGCTTATCCATAATACATCAAGAACATTTCACTCTGGAAAATAATAACACAAGCATTTCCTCTAAGTGCCACACCAAGAGCCTTCCTTCTAAAAGGCAATTCAGAAGAGAAGGCTGTCCAACTGATGCAGTGTTCACACCACAAACAACTGTGTGCAGCTGTATCTCAACCTTCCAGGAGTCTGCATGCATAACTGCATTTGAATTTTGCAGACAACTACTGAGAAATAGGGAATGGAAACCCTTGGCTCTGCACTGTCAGCGTGGCCAAACAGCACAATGCTATGGTGATCATAAGCTCTGGCTTTTTGGAGCAAATGAGATGCTAAATGCACAAGGAAATTAGTAGATGTTGTCAGAAGACTGTATCACAATATGGTGTGTGGTTATGCTGTGCTAACTGATGGTATCTCAAAGGAACACCAAACTTTATCTCTGATTTCCCGTAATCTTACACTCCTACATGTGTTTTGTACTGTAACATCCTCACACAAACAACTGCAGTAGAAATTGTTTCCCTTTTCTTCTATACTAACTTGTCTATAATCTTCCACAACAGAAGCCCTTATGTAAATACCATATAGCAAATCTCAGTAAAGCACAAAGACTGGCAACCATAAAAGCTTCATTCTCTCTCCTATGTACCTTTGTTTCAGCGACCTGTTTTTTAAACACCTTCCTTCTCATCTCCAAAGTAAAGCAATCAGTATTGGACAAAACAAACTCTGCCTAAGAAATCCTATTTCACTGCACCCACTCCAGGCATGGGAGTTTTCCCTAACTAGATTGGCAAGACTATGGTTGCTAAGCCAGTTTTTCCTAGTAATTCCAGCTATCCCAAGATTCAAAGGCAGCAGATTAGTCAGACACAAATCGAGCTCCTTCATTTTTTCTGTGGGCACTGCAGCCCTTTGCTTTAAGGAAATCTGTTTATATAAACAGAGGAACTGAAAAGGCAGAAAGATTAGGACAGTGAAGATTGATTTCAAAAGTTTCACTTTTTCTAGGAGAAGACAGCAGCTGGGGTCTGTGCTCTTTTAGCACTCTACAAAACAAGTTATCTTAGCCCTGAATGCCTATGCCAGAAAAAAAGTGATACAACAGAAAAACACATCTAAACCACAGGAAATATAGTTCCATTTACTCTTGATTCCTCTCCCAAAGAAGGAAGTTCATTATTCCACCACTCTCAACTCCTTTACAATGTGTTTCACAAAGCACTTCCTCAAAATTTTACAACTGGTTCTGTTCAACAATCCTCGCTTTGCAACAGGCTGGTAAAAATTGATAAAATGGTGACAGTCACTGAGCAACCATCTTAAAGCTAAAAACTCAGCATCTTCAACCCACAGATTTCCAGTTCAAAGATCACTAATTACCTCTGCTGAACTTTCTTTAGAAGATGATCCTGGACCTGGATAGTTCCTGTGCTAACATGAACATTTGACTGGTGATCTGAACTTCTACCATCCCAAATTTGGCCAACATGTAACAAAGCAAAAAGCTTTGTTAGGTATTTTGTCTACCAAGCCTATAAAATGTATCATCTTGCCATACCTGCACATTGATGCACATATGCCTAAAATGCAAGTAATGCTTTGCCTAAGCCTGTTCTATGAGATTTTTTTTTTCCAAATAATAACGAAGCACAGATGTTTTAACAAGAGTGATGGGGTTTATGGTGTTTCCTGGTCTATTTTGACGAGTCAGACAACATTAATTTAAATGCAAGGTTGTGTTGTTGGAGCCACCTCTTCTTGCTCTAATCCCAACTGCAGCATGTTTACAAGCTTTGTGTATCAGTAATTTATTAGCATCATCCTTAGGAGAGGTGCAATGATTTCAGCATGAGTCAGTAACCAGTTTTTGTGCTATTTTGGCAGTACTATCACTGCAGCTTTTTTAGTGCTGTGGTCTACAAACAGTTTATAGATCCAACCACCACCATTCTCCCCACTCAGAAGTAAGCTTAAGAAAAGCCTCCCCAGTTTCAAACCAGCACTTATACTCTGTTCACTTCAAGCTGCCTCTATATAATCTGACTGATTAAGCCTCTCTTCTGTGCAGATTTGAATGTTTTATTTAATTATGCCTAAGTGTATACATACTCCTTCAGAGCCAAATCCAATAGCTCTTTAAACCTGAGCCAGATTTTTTCTTGTGTACCTCTTCCTAACAAAGAGGTACCAATTTATTCCATTACTCAAATTTCTCATTTCATCTCATTAGACTGTTATAAAATTGGCTTCATTTAGCTGAGAAACCTCCCCCACATATTAACACTGCTATTTACATATATGTATTTCAAGAGCAGATAAAGGAATCAACCCAAGTGGAGCCTACACACCATTACTCAACTTTAGAATTTATATGACTTAAAAAAAAATCATTATGTATTGCATTAGGATATCGATACGGCAGACATCATTCTCTCAGTGGACAATTTCTAGAAAGGTTTAAGAGACTTGTTAAAAACCAAAGTTCTAGCTCTGCAAAATAATGACATTTTAGAAACTGCTCAGTTAGAAGTCAATTCCTTTTCTTCTTCAATTTCCATACTACATTAAAAACAGGCACTATCCTTAACTACAGCTTTTCATTTGTTCTAATAGAGAACACAATTGGAATCTATTTAAAAGCAGATAGAACACTATTTTTTGAGTTTTCCATTCAAAGAACTGTTTTTAGAAGTTTTACTACATAAACACAGTCATCTTACTCCTGCAAAGCTTTTTCCACTGCGAGTTCCAAACTACTTGCCATCCCTTAGATTCATGCTCTCCAGCTATTTCATTCTGCAAGAGGCACTCTGTTGGGTACCACCAACCCCATCCTGCAGCACAGCCTAAGGAACTCAGGCTACATGCAGAGGCAGGACAGAGACCAGAAGGACTGCAAGGCTAACAAAGAGCAAATAACCTTACAGCACAAACTGTGGAACTTCAAGATGATGTCGTGGATTTCACCACAACATGCAAGCCAGCAGGACTGAGCAAGGGAATGGAACTTTCAAGACATTCCTTGCTCAACAGTTGGCTTCAATGCAACACTAAAATTGGTTTATAGACTTTTTGACTTAGCAGTTCCATAGCTGAGGGGGGATTAAAGGAAAATATGGGTTCGATTTGCAGACAGCATATCCACAATAGCTGAAAGAAGTGTGAATGTATGGCTTTCAAGCCAGACAGAAATGGTATACTAGCAAACAAAAGCTATCAGCTCTGAATTAAAGAACACAGGGTTTTCTTTTCTTACCTGTATTCGGCTCCCCATCCTTTAACAAAGCTCATTCTTATGGTACACATTCTAGTAAGCTGATAAACTGCTTCAAAGCCCTGATTCACAGATTGAGCCAGAAGAGCAGCAAATTCTTGATTATTAAATATTTTTAGATTGCATCCTACGGAGAACGAAAAAGGTACAGTCAGTGAACACACTTGCATTTGCTACACAGAAGCCTGAATTTATGAAGAAATTACCGAAAAGGAAAGCAGATGTCATTCAGTGGATACCTCCACTGGGTATTTTCACAGGAGACCTTTGCTGGAATACCGACCTGGTGGGATTTTGCAGACAGTTGCAGGATGCCAGCCGTATCTTTGATTGCAGTTGGGGCTCTGAACGAAGATGGCGCTGTCACTCAGGCACTCGGCAAAAACTTCTCCACCAATGTAATACAGACGCACTCCCCTGCCTGGAGTAAAAGCCAAAGGAACTCTAGTTATGGTATGACACAAGCAGTCCAGGGAACAAGGGAGTTCATTTTTCAGAGAAGCCAAGGTTCTTCTTTACAACAGAAACGGAAATCAATTATCTACAGGACCCCACTGCTGTGCTGACAGCTGTAGCAGGAGCAGAACACAATTAAGTTGCATTTTTCTCTCTCAAATGCACAATATATGAAGGAAAAGCAGAATAATTTTCGGGTAAAAGTGAAAGAGCCTTTTCCAGTCATATAATGGCTTGTGACCAAATCCAAGCTCAGAAGCAGTGTTCATAAAAACAGAATTAAAACTTGTGCCAATATTAAAGCATTGTATGTGAAAGCAGCACAGGCCACTATGGTCAAAAGAGAACAAGATCACCACTGCAACACTCTCTGCTTACATGCACCCACACTATTTCACAACCCACTGCATACCCTTGTACTGTTTTAACAAAAACAATATGACTTCATTTAGCCCTATTACAAAAAAAAAAAAAAAAAAAAACTGTGAAAACCAATCAATCGTCCAGCTTTAAATTGTTATTTTGTTCTGTCTCTCTGAGTGGAGAACAAATCTGCATGCATTATTTCTAGAAGAAAGTAAATAATGTGCAATTGATCTCCCAGAGAGAATTATTTATAATTAACTGATACTTTATAGGCCATAGTTTCCATTCACCTTTTCATTAAAACAATTTTTCAAACAAAATTGAGCTCTTCTATTAAAGAGTAAGGGCTCATGAGATTTTTGCTTTTCCTCATCATTGATCATTTTGACCAGTCAGCACAGGCACAAGCCTGGGTTCCCATACATCTAAAATTTTCTTAGACAAGCTTTTGGATTTGGCATTTGGACTTGGCATAAAAGCGGTCAGTTCTACAGAAGAGGTTGAAATTTTACTGCAAGTAAAAACAACAACCAAAAAAATCTCATAAATGTTGCTAATGAAAGTATCCAGGGGAAAAAAAAAAGAATGAAGGTAGTTTACTGAAGAACCCAAAGTCAAGACACTGCATCATGGAAAACAACATTCTTGACTAACCATTACAAAGAAAATCTTAGTCGTGTCAAAACAATGGGTTCTCAATAGCTTTTTCCATTTCAGAAAAGAATTCAGAACTTCATCCTATCAGTCTATTCTGCACTTTATAAACTACAACAAACTAAGCAACATGGGAGTATTTTGTAATTAAAGCTTAAACATCAATTACAAGCAATTCTGAATATAAATGCCACCCAGGGCAGAGTGGCCCATTGAGGAGCCCGGGAGCCATGAAATCTGCCCCCTGGAATGCTTTGGTGTGCCATCATTTCCAGAAGGCAAGAATAGCAAAGTGAGCTAGAGGAGTACCACAGAGCAGAGTGGCTTCCTCCTGTGCTGCCCTCAGCATGACAGCTGTGTGACTGCAGTGCCACCAGCTATGGGGCCACTGAGTGAGGAAAGGCAGCTCCTTTCAGCTCCAGCCATCACTACATCTCTTCCCAATTCAAACTGGCTTCAGTGGCAGAAGCTGCTACATTTCTCCCTAATTTCAGAAGCAGTGACTCTGTGTCTTTCCACTTCTGTTCTCAGCCAGAGAGACCAAACCATCCTTGGCCAGCCCTGAGAGATAGGGCTGATGGCCGGCTGCACAAGGGTGAAAGGAATCCAACACACATCCTACCTGGGTCATTCCGGATAATTTAACCGACAAAGTGAAATTAAACAGTTAAAAGATCAGAGATCTTTACCTATATGTCGCCTCGTCATTTCCACTGTAGCATTTCTGTTTACATTGGAAAGCAGACCTAGACAAAATCGCTCTGAATTTGATGGATCTGTAAAGCCATCTACAGTCAGGGAAGGCTGAGACGCATGGAAGGTTTCTCCCACTCTTTGATTCAATTCATAATATGCTATTGAACACCAAAACGCAGGCTCCGAGTAAGTAACTGGTTGCAAGTCTAAAAAAAAATTTTAAAAACCAAGCTTAACACAGATTTTGAGGCTGAAAGTAGATTGATCCACCCTGCTATTTGTCTCTCCCAGAAATGACAGCAATAGTCTCCTCAAACTATATTTTGCTTGCTGTCCTTTTTACCTACTTCAGTAAACAGAATGGAATTCAATCTTCCACACAAGGGAAGGAGGAGGGGAAGAAGGGGTGATCTAATCTGACCACAGCTCATTTAGTTCAGTACTTGCATTTTGCTCGGCAAAATGATTAAGCTAATGGTGCTCTGAGCGCCAGACGTTGAGACATTCCTGTTGCCTTTTCTGTAGCTTGCAAACATTTTGGCAGCATTAAAAAAAAGATTAAACTATCAAACACTGAACAACAAAAAGGAAAAAAAAATAATATGAAAATCATGTTCTTTTGTATTACACTGTCTCTTTAGATAAATGTAGTTCTAAGCTACTTTATTGTCCCCTTCTAGAGTATCTTTCTTCCCTGTGTATCTTCAGGTGTTCTCTTCAATGCTTCCCCTTTTTACCTACCCTAATTACTTACTCAGCGTTCTGCATTTTCCTGTCACATCCTGTCACCATTCTTTAAACAAACCCATGGCAATCTGATCTTCCTGAGGCACTTACATAGACACACAGCAATAGCACTGGATCAAAGCAGGTGGGCTACCAATGTAGGAGCAATGACTGTGAGTTGGTTACAGGTGAAACAGTACATGAGAAAAGCAGGAAAACACACACACAAGGGAGACAGCAAGTCTGGGCAGCATTTCAGACAGGCAAACATCCTTTAAACTACTCATTTTAAAAATGCTATTCCTGCACACACCAAGATATCACTCTTTCTCTGTGCTACGAGCTCAACAGGTACAGAAATAGAGTAATTGTTAACAAGTGATTAACCCAGCCCCATTAAGCTTAACATCAGGAAGCCAACCCAAGTCACCTCTTAATATAGCTCTTAATTTCTTACAGTGCATTTTCATTTTTAAAGTAATTACATATATAATGAAGAGTCACTACACATGGAGAAATTATTTTAGGTATTTCCAGCTTACCCAGGCTGTGATTAACTGGAGAGAGAGTACTAGGAGACAGCTCAGCTGGAGATCCTGTTGAAGCAAGATAGACAGGTTTCAGAGCAAATGGTTTTTGTTATTTCAGATCAGTAAGCATTACCATTATCTAAATCAGGTTTACATTGAAGTTTTTCAGAGTAAGAAACCTCAGTTTTCTGGAATATCACACACTTACTCTGAATTAGGATTTCATTCAAATTTCCGAACTTCTGAGTACCCACCCCTCCTTGTAAAGACTCGAGTAACTTAGCCTTGTATTTGGCAGAACTCTGCCACTTCGTGCACACTCTCAACATTAGTTTATGCACTTCTCCAGTGAGAACTTCCCAAATTCACTAAAAAAGCAGATAAGAAAGAGTGGATGAGACAAGCAAGACATTGCCTCTCTGTTCTTAAAGGAAAAGGTTTATCTTAGAAAAGACTTTCCAGTATCTGGAGGGAGCCTTCAAGAAAGTTGGAAAGGGACTGTTTAGAAGAGTAGGTAGTGACAGGACAAGAGGGAAAGGCTTCAAACTGAAAGAGGAGAGATTTAGATTAGATACTGGGGAAAAAAAATCTTTATGCTGAGGATGACGAGGCCCTGGCACAGGTTTACCAGAGAAGCTGTGGCTGCCCCATACCTGGAAGTGTCCAAGGCCAGGCTGGACAGGGCTGGGAGCAACCTGGGGTGGAAGGTGTCCCTGGTGGAAAGAGACGGTCTCTAAGGCCCCTTTTATCCCAAACCATTCTATAATTTATGATTCTATGATCGCCAGAAAAGACTATGCTAGATTTCCTCATTTGAGGAAATAGAATTATTTCCCAGAAGGGGGAATTTAACAACTCAATTTGCACATAAGGTAGCAAAATACAGGAAGGCTTTCACAGAAACATTCCTACAGTGACTGCTGATGTCAGGCTGTTTTAATTTAGGTATTTATTGTCACATAGTAGGAAAATATTGCAAATCTTACAGAAACTGGTGCAGCTGATTGTGACTTACTGAAAATGGTTGCTAACATTAGCTAACCAAGCACACTCAAGTCTGCCAACACACAGCAGGAGGTTCTTACCCAGCACATTAACTGTGCTTTGTCCAAATCTAAGGTCAACAACATTACCTAGAAACTCTTACGTACAAAGGCACAAATGCTGCTCCTTGTGCGACAGAGCCTTCCATGCAGAAATTAATTTGAAACATGGCAGAACTGGTAAGTTTGACCAAGTTAGAGACAGGTTCTCAGAACACACATTGCCTGTAACTTGTTTAGGCCAACTGACATTGTGCTTCAATGAACCGGTTTACCAGAGAATGGTTGAAACCAATTAGCTATTAAAATCTATTTTAAGGGTTTCTCATGAAGTCTTAATTAGACTTAAATACTTCTGTTACAGAACAAATGTAATACACTTAATATGTCACAGAATGTTTTAAAAGCATTTCCCTGGCAAAAAAAATTGTTTTGTTCATTAAAGACTGGAAGTGGTATTTTTGGCAGAAAACACCAGGTTTTACAGAGGAAAACTGCCACCATCTTTTGGGCTGAATTCATGCTCCTATGCAGAGGGATCACAGCTAAAAATACAAAGCCTTAAAAGTAATGAAAAATAAATATTACCTGTATCCATGCTTTGGTTCAGCTGCTGGTCACTTGTTTCTCCATCTTCACTGATATATCCCGGAGGAGGTGTTTCTATTAAAAAAAAAAAAAAAAAAGAAAAATCCACCGATTTGTAAAGTGACAAGAGAAACTTCTGTAAGATTTAACTCTTGTGTATTTTATCATGACATCTTCATGAGCTCTGTTACAATTGAACACTGAATCTGCATGTCATTTTTTTGTCCCTTTCTCCTTCAAGGAGGACTTCAAACACGTTACCTGCCATACTGGTATGTAAAATGTATCCTCTTTTGTATGTCAGTCAATTGCTCAAATATGTAATATATATATACCAGAATCCTTGTTTGTTCCATTTAAGACAAGATGCTGTCACTACAATGAATAACAATTTTTCAATTGTGATCAACAGCTTTCACGTTTAGTAGATTTACAAACAAAAAAACCCATCTGCTGATTTCCTCAAAAAAATATTGTGAGTTGTCTTTATGAAGGATAACCATCAGGTCAGATACCCTCCCACACCTTACTGAAGTTGTTAGATTTAAAGGTTGTTTTTCAGTTCGGTCCCCAAATATGTATTTCTTCAATTCACAACAGTTGATTTGACTTATTTATAACTATATTAACTTAGAACACTGCACAAGTTCTATTATTATTACTACTAATACTTCTAAGCTCTATTAAAACTACCATCTATTCTTTTAACTAGCTTTCTTTAAAGACAGAATTTCACAGACCAAAGTAAATTCAGTGCCAACTTTGAAGCGTTCTGATACCAGAAACTGTCTAATTCCTCAGAAATATGTTCAAAACCCAGGAGAGTATGCATGTTCCTCTTCTCCATTCAAAATGTTCTTTGTAATCCAGATAAGGAGTTAACCAACTCCCTTTCAGGAAATAATTTTCTTTGAACTGGGCAAATGTCTTTTCCTACATATTATAGGCAAAACCTGTGTTTTTTCAGTGAAAGTGTTTGAAGCTAACTATCTCTACAATCACCTTATAACTGTCCCTGAAACTTCCAGGGGTTAAACACCTTTAATTACATTACTACCAAACAGCAGAAATTAAAAGGTAAAGCCTTTTTACTTAAGAAATATAATAAAAATTATAATAAGCATCATGTCTGAGATGTACTGCAATATTGTGAGATCAGAAGGAAACCAGTGAAAGGAAATTAGATTAAGTCAGTTGATTAAATTAAAATGAACTGAGAGAATTTTATCTTTGATTCATTCTGTGTGCTAAATATAGACGTGACAGAATTCAAGTGAGAATTTGAAAGGACGATTAAGGGAAATCTTCTCTAGTAAGAAATATGATAACAAAAATCATACCCCTTTTGAAGATTTTTACTGTGTTCATTGTGATAAAAGGGGACTCCACTCTTCTCCAGATCATTAACTATAGTTAAGCCCACAGCTGTGGCAAAAGGTCAATGCACATTTCCAATCTAACCCATGACTCCTGTTTCCAGTTGGTAATCTAGGCTCTCTGGCACAAATTATTTTCCATGTCTAGTCTCCGCCCAAACAGAGAAGATTTACTCCACCTATTACTATTAATAGTTCAGGGTCAGAGGTTGAGCACCACACTCAGGTGGGGCACTAAAAATCTGTAGTAGACTTTGAGAGCTGCCAGAAGTGTGGACAACGCAGCTCAGCCCCTCCAGAACCTGAACTGGAACGTGCATTTCCCAAACGCCACCCTGTACCTTCATGACCACCGAGCTCTCTTGCAGACCAAGAACTGGGGCAGGACTGGGGTACAAAGCTACCCAATGTGAGCCTGTCCTACTGCTGAAGAAAACAGTTCTCTGAAGTGGGCTGTCAAGGCACACAAGGCTTATCAGTACCCAGCTAAGCATTCCAGATTAAGTCAGCAGGGTCAAATAAAGCAAGATACAGTGATATGAGCACCAGAGGAGGGTGTCTGTCACAAAGAGAAGGAGGTGTGGTTACCTGCATAAATATTTGAAGATGAATGCCTACAATCACCTTGAACAAACTTCCTGCAAGTAACTACTTTAGCTCATTTCCATAGCACTGGATTTGCAGAAAGTGGCTTTACAGTAAGCTGTTTACAAATGTTATCAAAACCCCTCAGTTTGAGTCAATGAAGTATACGCAAATTAAGAAGGCAACACCAATTTCTAGTGCTTTAAATTGCTCTATTAAGGTGGCAACAGATGTGGTCAAAATTAAACAGAAAGATCAAATCAATTGAATGCCATTTCAATTCTTGAATATATTTAAAGAAAACACAAGCACCATTCTGCTTAAGTCCTGTAAGTATAATTAGTACACTGCACATATTTGAGTTTTGGGGAAGTCTTCTCACTCTTTCAGAGACTCCAGATGTGAACTTTCAGTTTATTTGTAACATGAATGCATTAAATATTTATTAACAAACATCAGCTTTACTTGGTTTTACACTCCAGGCCACTTCCTGAAGATACAGGAAACAGGAAGTTGAGGCAGGAAACAAAGGTCACTGATTTTATGTTTCAATGAGGGATAACAGGGTTTTGGGTGCAGCAGAATAGAGTTGTTTGTTTTGGGGTGGAAAAAGGGGCAAAGAGGGGGAGGAGAAATTCTTTAACAACTCAATATTGTTAGGTTGTTCTTTTATACCAAAAAGACAAAACAGTATGCACACAATAGTAAAAAAAGCTAAAGCAGACCACTGTTGATGTAAACTACATAAAGACACTTTTTAAGTCACTGCTTTGCAACTTGAAAGTTTTCTCCACATATTAGGTAGGATGAGATTGAGCATCAGTTTATTACTCAATCTCCAATGCACAGCATTTGGCAACCCCTGTATGTTTGTGAAAGAGGCTTAAAGCATAAGGTGAAGATCTACTTTGTACTTATTAGCATTCTGAATCTCAAATAAGCTACTGAGGCCAAGTAAGCTATTGTGAAATGACAGCAATATGGTTCCATGCAGGATCATATTCTGCAAACAACAGTGTTTAGGTATTTCCACTGGAATTAATACATGAAATCTACAAAATCTAATTTAGTGGTGCATATTTCAATTAATTTGATCACTTCCAAGGATGAAACTACCATCTTTGTTCCAGTGGCACAGTGTTAGAACACGCTGTCTACAGTGGGAGTTAAGAAAATACCTGGTATGTAATTGCTCTGTGGTTCAATCCCAGCTGGAAAGTTAGTGTTCTCAGGAATGGAATGGGTATAGTCATCCAGAGGTGGCAGCTCCGTTAGGATCTCAGTGTGCCGCGGCACGAGCACGGGAGGCAAGACTGGAAAGGCAAAATTCAAAAATCTCTGGTAATCAAAACACAATTTTGTGAGCTAAACAGAAAAAATAAATCTAAAACATCTAGGAGTTTCTTCAGATTTTTGAAATCTTCTGAAACTCACTGCCTCTAATACTACATTTGCACAGCTAGTTACTGGAAGAGATGGGATTCCTGAGGTGCCTTAAATAAGACTATTAGCAAAGATAAATCAACTTTTTTGTTTTATTCAGTCTAAATTGCACCTGGCCAGCTGGAAACTGCTAGCAGTCCTAGAAGTATTTATAAACATATTTGTAAAGATTTTTCAGTAACTTTACAATTAAAAACTTTCAGATATATGATCTCAAAAAGAATCTTGTACTTCTATCAAGAGAGGACATCCCCTTTCTCTTGTTTTTCATTTAAAACGTTATGCTGAACAAACACAAACATACGCTGCCACAGAAAGTCAGGAGCAGTCTTCCTACCTGGTGTCTCCACTCTCTGGTAGTGGTAAGGGTTTACACATACTTCATCCTTCTTAAGATTAAAAGCATATTCACAGTTTTCAATAGCCTTAAGTTCATGGTGGCTGTGGAGGTCTGGCCAGCGCCAGAGGCGGCAGTAAATGACATGTGGCAGTCCCTTGCGGTGAGACACCTGCAGACGGCCATCGAGAGATCTGCAGGGGAAAGATGTTGAGAAGCATTTACAGACTGCGTGGGGCTGCCTCCATCACTGCAGCAGCAGAGCACACACACGGGCAGCTCGCTCTCAGAATTCAGTGCGCTGACTCCGCTAGTGACATTTATACTCTAGTTAAAAGGCTCCAAATGCAATGGAAATGATCGCATCAAGCCATGCCGACTCATTTTTGAGCCGCTCAAATTATTGCCAGTGAATTTAGAGTTCATTAAAAGCCACTTACATCCAACCAAGTATTTAGAATGATTGCTTCATATACTTTTTTTTTTTTTAAATGCAAAAGACAGCTGTTAAAAATAGAATCACACACTTAATGGTCCCTTCCACTGCTAGAGGCACCTCAAGGCTTTGCTGTGGTATGGATGCTTTACGGTTTTAAGCATAAGAACTCCCACAGGACTGCAAATAAGCCTATAAGCAGTCAGCTGCCCAAGTGATCCACATGGCAGTATAACTGCAATGCAAAAAACATGAATGCACGTCTTGTAAGGGCTGTACAGTTTATCTTCTTCACTTCATCTGCCTTGCTACCAGCTGAAAATGTTTTGCTAGTTTTAAGACAGACTGCATATGCTTACACAAATGCAGATGTTTATGATTGTTATGGGATGGGAGACAAACCTCAATACACAAATCAAGTAATGTGACATGAAAAAATAAAGACCCTGTTTAGAATTTGCCCACCATTAACTACTGAAGAATTTACAAACAATTCTTTAGTAGATCATATATGAGCCAATTAGCAAGATTTAACTGAAAGCTTGTGGCATACAAAGCAGTTTAAACACTTTGTAAGATTAGGTCTAAAGAATTAAGTTTTCTAACTTTGTTAATATAAATACCAAATCACATAAGAGCTTGCATTTAACAAGTCTTCCCATTCTTTCAATAGCACTGGCATGAAAAAAGAATAATCGCAGAATTAAGAGTTTCGTTGGTCAAAACATCAGCTGTGAACACACTGATTTCTACACTGGCAAGGAAATACTTCAAAACGCTATACCATGAGAGGCCTAGGAATCATTTTAGTCTATTTTATAGCTAAAGCATCCCATTACAGACCCTCCAAAGCCAATCCCTCCCACAAGATTTTTATGATGCGAGAGAGGGCAGAATATTCACCTGGTTTGTTCAGAGAAGCTGTAAAGGCCTGTTGTATCCCACTGATCTATCGTGTTTGGTGTACTCAGTCCCCAAATTTCAGAGCAAGTGCTGTGCATAAATTGAAAACAAAAACAAAAAATTGATATGAATATGGAACATGGTTATTCAAAACACCATGATGTCAAACATGGAAAAATGTACAGAATACTTCCTTTCACATAGAAGATAGAGCACTATTAGACTAGCATTTAAACTGACATCTAATGCTATATTTTCTATATGAAGGAGGCTATCAAAATGGAACAAGTGATTCCAGGTAAATGATAAATGTTTTAAAGGTGAACAAGTTCTCAGGTTTTAAGTAATTGATACAGTTGCAATGTTCCTTAAAACAGGCAAAACTTCCTCAGCCTAGTTCTTTACAAAATTCAATTTTAAAAGGTAGTTTCTGGGTTAGGGTATGGGGCTTTTTTTGTTTTTGTTTGTTTCTAAACATAAACTGCCCTAAGACTTCAAACAAAGGCCTGGTGTATCCACAACTGAACATCACAATCTTAAATTCAAGTACCATCACTTCAGCATTAATCTCATTTTCCATGCTCACACTAATTTGTTGCTATTCCAAAAAACAGAAATTCAAATTCTGAAGAAAAACACATTATAGATAATGTTTAACTGTTTTCTGTATCTCCTTGATTAAACAGCTGAATATTCTTTCACACAGTATACAAAACAACGTTTAACACAGTTTGACAGTGTAGTACCTTAAAATTCAACTATCGCAAAACAACGTTAATTGCTAAAACAAGCAGGACAAAGGAAAAACAACTAAACCTTTACCAAACTGGTTCGAGGAGCAGATCACAATGGGAAAGATAAAAGAACAATCAGTCAATAGATACAAACTAAAGCAGAGGCAGATTTAAACAAGGCAAGAAAACAGCACAGGATTGTAAACAGGCAGCAGACTTTCAGAAGCATAAATGAAGCTCAGTTTTAAAACATACTTGCTCAGTGACCACTGAAAACAGACAGTTTATTTTATGTAACATACAACTAAACCTCACACCTCAGAAATGAGGAGAACTTGGATCACAGGCAACTTGAATCTCTGCTTCTGAATTATGCAGCCTGAAGCTTGGCTGGCTGCTACATTACCTTTAAAATTACCAACCCCTGAAAAGTTGCAATGTGAAGAATCCAGGGTCACCAAACTTATGATTTTAAACGCAAGTATTGTGACTGAAATTCAAATTACCCAGTTTAGCCAATACACTCAAGTTTGGAATGAATGCTTAAGAAAAGAAAAGTAGGGCTGGTGTTTTTATTCCTTCTCATTATACAGGGAAAGTTCATTAGTCTTACAAAACAAGAGAGCAGACAGCACATCACTGGACTTGAAATCACTTCAGGGCTGACAACCACTTCAATTCCATGGTGACTTTTAATAAAACCTAAGTGTTGGCAACTGGCGAAGGCAGTGAATAGCTCTTGCTTCCTTCTTGCCTCTACCACCCACCTCATATCTAATGCCACCCCAGTGAGGCTGAAATGTGCATGCCAGCAAGAAGCAACCCATATCAATAAAATGGCTATCTGACCAGATAACAAACATAGCTGAAAATACATGTTTTGAGTTACTTTCCAGTCAGATCACTTCTATTCACTGCAGTTACACGAGCACTACAAAGCAGGAGAATGTAACTGGGTGGCAACGGCCTGCTTCTATCACAAATAAATATGATAAATAGCATAAGGCCTGTTGATATTTTACTTATTCTAGATACAAGTAAAATCTTGTACTAGATGACTCTGCCTAGTAGAGAGCAGTAGAGAGCCAGAGATGAAGGCCCATTCTCTGGCAGAGATCCAGCTCTTCAGAAAAGCCAACCATCCTGAACAAGCTGCATCCACGCTGGACTCAAGCGGCATCACAGCTCTCCAGAACGAGTGGGCAAAGAGGGATCCTGCCCATGGCTGCACCAGCAGGGCCTGCAGCCTCTCTTTTCCACATTCCTAAGGTGTGGTCAGAGCCGTGGGCCGCCAGAAGCTTTGAAAGGATTGAAGCAGTTGCCTTGAAGACACAAGGGCGGCCTGTGGGGACACCAGGGAGCATCTCTGCACTGCAGTGTGTCCTTAAATATGCACCACTAACTGCTGCTAAGACAGATCATCCTGTACATGCAATTAGAAGAACAATCAGCAGACACAAAGCCTGCTGCATATTAATTGACACAGTGAGCTCTGACAGCTCACTACCTTTGAGCAATGGATCCTTCACACAAAGCAGTGCTCCAAAGCTGATGCTGTCACACAGATTACACATTCCCAAAATTGTGGGGTGCGTCACTGGTGTAAGCATGACATGCCACGCATTTGGTCCACAAGGCTTTTAATACAGCACACGCAAAAGTAAAATTTCACAGCCCTTGACAAAACAAGGTGAACAGGAACAGTATTTTATATTGCTAACCTCTTCTCTCTATAAATATTCAAATCTGACAGCATATTCCACAATCTACAGAAAGACAAATAGTATCCTGAAGCAGACTGTATGACAGCCACAGTTTGGAATGAAGCTCAAAACACCATTGAGGGAGGACAGGCCAGGAGGCACAGAAAAGTGATCAGTGAGAGCAGCAAAACTGCTTCAAAGTCATCATGGCATGCTATCTTCTGGGACACATACCTGCTTAGAGCTGGGATTAGTGTTTTATTGTTTCATCTACACCAGGACTATACTTAAACTCCAATAATGCACAACCAAACACAGAAGAAAGATCCTGCAGGAAATCATTCCATATGATCAATGAAGCCAGCTCAACAAAGCTTTTACTGTTTGCTGGAAGAAATGTCTAAAGAAATAAAAAGGTTTCTCTACTTCCTGCTGACATAAAAGATTCGTTGCCTACAAGGTGCAAGACCGTCCCCTCACCACATCACCCAGGCAATAAATCAAGACTCTTAAAATTCACAAACACGCACACCAAATCAAAACTAAATTCCTCACAACCCTGAAAACCACACTTCATACACAGTACTTCCATGAAAGGCCACAGTATGTTCATTCATACAGAAGCCATTGCCTGACAGAGGGCAGGCATGTCTACTCATCCCTGAAAGGTGGTGCAGGAAAGGTGACTGAACTCTGAAAGATGTTTTAACCACCACTAAAACCATCTGAAAGTAAGACAGGAGGTACAGATTTTCAGTAGTGCAAAATTACTGCCTCACAATAAACAGGAATCACTCACTCCCAAATCTACCTTTCTGAGGCATCCAAAGTCCTGTGTGATGTGAAGAATCCTTTCCACGCCTTAGTCCATAAAGATTTCAGGAGAATCAAGTACTAACATCTGTACTCCATAAGTCAAGCCTTGTCTGGAAATATTCCCAGGCCCTGGAACATGATCACGTATGCTAGAAAGCAGCTAGGACATTCCCCAGCACCAGGCTGTGCCAATTTCTGTTCTCCCACACAATTCCCAGGTTTGTGAGTCTCACACCATCAGGACCCACTCACACTGGACAATTCAGATGCAGCTTCCCTGCTCTGTGAGCTAAGGATAGAAGAGAATGGACAAGGCAGTCCTGAGCCAGTTGGACAGTGCCTGGGAATGTTCCCAGGCACGTTTAATTTATTAGGATGGAGGCAGCCAAGACATATCACCATTTCACCTTCAGTAAGTGCTCAAGCTGAAGCCTGGAAGCACACTTCAGGCTTTGTGTTTTACCAAACAAGGGGGTTTGGTTTTGAACTTGCTGTACACTGTATCACTGGTAAGCCATCATTGTTTTCAAAATATAATTTGGCTTCTGTGTCACTGTACCTAAATCTTTCCTGTGCAGACAGTGTTGAAATATACTCCAAAACACAAGTTCAAAGCTAATGTACTTCCTCTCTCCTGGACACTTTCATTCCAAAGAGTATTTTCACTGCTGTTCTCAAAACAATTTGTTGACAGAAACAAGTCAACATTTGGTCAACAATACAAAAGCTAGTTTTTTATCTTTTCAACACTTTTCAACAGCAGCTCCCAATAGCAAATCACCGTTTTCTGTGGCCTTTAGCACTCTGTGCTTGAATAGTAGATTGTTACTTTTGCAGATCCCATAAGTAAGTGAATTTATTCTAAGGGACTTCAGGGATATAAAGCACCAATTTAGCTCAGTTTCTGAGGTGATGTGGCGGTCTAACAAGAGAAAACTATTTTCTAGAGAAAGGAGAATTGCTGAAAAAATATTTGCAAGGAATAAGAATTGCTTTTTGAGACCCAGGCACTTCCAGAGAGAAGTCCAAATCTAGCAGGCATGTGGGTAAGCTGCTACACACTAAACCTGGGACAGCTGGGGTTTGGAACTCTTTAGGACTCACTAGAGGACTGATGTGGTAAAAAAAGGATCAGACAAGTTTATACATGGTGAAATCAAAGTTATTTCTGTCAGAATCTTTCCCTGAATGGAAAGGGTTGTAAGAGCTGGCGTTTCAACCTGACTTTTTATCTGCTTATATGGAGCATCGTCTCATATGATACTGTGCAATTCTGGCAAGAATAATCTTTAATGTGGCTATCAGCATGCAACAGTACACAGTATGTGCACCCTCACTTCTTCCATTTCATCATTTCCTTTAACAGGAAAATCTGAGTTCCAGAAACCTGCACTCTGGGCAAGAAATTACCTACACCACAATGAGCTGCAGCAAGGCTTCACAGTTTTCAGACAAAATGTCAAAACTGACTGTCTTTATTTGGTAAGACAGAAAATACTGACATACACCCAGAAAAATCTGGACACAGGAAAACACCAACTATTGAAGATAATCTGAAAGTATCTGTATGCCTGATCTACATGGCACGGATGATGTTCCCAGTCATTATTACACTACCTTGGTGGAATAACAGTTAACTGTAAGTCTACTACAGAAACTAGACTACCAAGTCCTGGTGCAAATACAGATAAATTATTGATCTGCCCATGACAAACGAACATGGACAAACAGTTCGTGCTATACTCATGAGTAAGCAATAAAATCGTTTTAATGTAGTGCATCTCTACCAGAGGAATAATGTCCCTATCAAAATCTATAGCAACAAAAGAAACCCTACATGAATGTTATAGTTTAAGGAAATGCACTGTAGTGATCCTCATGAGTCCAAAAATACACATGGACCTCATATCAACTGGAACACACTGCCCAAAACCAAGTTCTTGTATTTGATATGATTAGGTGGTAAAGGACACTGCAGGAGAACACTGCACAGGGCAAGATGACCTGTGACAGCACAACCTCATCTCAGTGAATACAGAAAGACATTTGCATCTTGGGATGTGGCAGCAGTAATTCCAAACTAGAAACATCAGCAGTTGGAGATGTATATACACAGATCAATCCACAATCCCCTCACTCATGTCCAGATGCCAACTATTAAAGCCTACTGGTACTCAACATAGGCTCTTAATTAGGATCAGTTTCTCAGCAGTTAAAAGCCAGATGTATTGATTTGCAGATCCAAGCAAGTATGTGCAAGTATTGTCCAGATATTCATGGCCACAGCATCAACAAGCTGTTGTCTACACACAGCACTGCACATACTCTAAGACATCCCTGCACCTTCCCCAACAGCACTTGCAAAGTAGGAGATACAAACAGGGATAAAGGTAATAGACCTTGTCAGCAAGTACTCACGTTTACAGAGATGTTGTTCATTTGAGGCTATAGCAGAAAAACCTGAAGCCAGCAGAGTTTTAATCAGTATCCTCTGTGCACCAAAACTATCACTTACCATGCTTAGGCTGATCTAGGCATATCACAGGTTGTTGCTACTATGAATTTATTACCATTTTTTACTGAGAAACAGAATGAACAAATAACTATCCTACCACTATTTACAGTGTTGGCAATGCTCTGTGCTTAAGGTACTTTTTGTACTAAATGAAGTGTTTGCAACAAGTAAAACATCAGATGAAAGCAGGCAGAACCACTTCAAAGGTATTTACATATGAAGTACCAGAAACTCTATAAAGAAGTTGTTAAATATTGTCACAATTCATATATAACTGAAGTTACACATTTTTCTTCAAAGTCTTGCAAGGTGGAACAGCTCTAAAGGAGCTAAAAGGTGCTGAGTTCAGTCAGCAGCCTCCTCTTCACCTGAAGTGGTAGCGCTAGAAATATGACAAATAAAACCTGAAATGCCAATAGCACTGTGCTAGTCAAAGCCCACATTATACAGAAAACATTACAGAAATGGTCTTGGACATTTAATTAGGTTATTTGTGAAGTATTACACTGAGCCCCTAATATCCTTCCTGAATCTTTCACAGCCTTCAGGATCGGCAGCCACTAACAAGTCTGCCAAGTTCATGTTCAAGGCAATCTTCTCCATTTGCCTTTCTCCTGCATCTTATAATCATGAGCATTTCTCCCACTGAATCTAATTTGTCTGCCCCTACAATCTGAGGTATTTGTAGTGCTGGAGCTGTGTGGCTGAAATGAAAAATAATTTTGGCAGTCTTTGACAGTACTCCATTTATCTGTTTTAAAATGGGAGAATCAAAGTCAGATTTCCAGTTCTATAATTCTCATGCAAAGTCTTCCTGACAGAACTGACCCTGATACCAGTTTTCAATGTTTTTATTCAAAGATTAAACAAGAAAAAGTACAACAACAAAAAAAAACTATCTGATTTTCACTTGAACTAGAGAAGATAATTAGACTAGCACACAGGCACCTTTATACCAGCCTAACATTTACTCGGCTTACAACTTTGCCTGCTATGTTGTCAGGTAGGTAGAAAAGAGGCAGAAAATTTGCTTCAAGAGCTACACCAAGCTATCCAAACTGGAGTTAGAGCAGTAAGAAATGACCAGCAGACTTATGGAATCCCATATTCTCATAACAAATGGAAAATGCCAGAGCTTTAGCATTGCTCATGGCTGCCTCTGTAAAATTTATCTGAGAAAGCAGGTTGAAGTCTGTAACCTTGAGATCTGTACTACATATATTATACAAGATCTGCACTTTTGTTTTTAACAAATCAAACTTGGTATGTAATGTCTTAGATTCAAGACTTCAGAGCAATGTAGTGAGCAGGAAACCAAGGCAGGAACACCACAACATTGACCCAGCCTCTAATTTATCACTGGGATGGTGACAGTGAAGCTGCACGCCTGTGAATACACTGCCCATTACACTCCACTGATTCTACCTTTGAGAAAAGGACTGGTGAATTGATGATGGAAGAACAGAAACTTTTCTCTCATAGCAGTTACATTCTTCCTGATGCAACTGAGATTCAAGAAAGCTAAGGAGATATACAAGCCTTTGGAGCTAGTTCAGGAATGGTCTCAAAGTCTCCAGTAATAGGAAAGACTGAATTGAAAGGCTTAGGTGTAACAGAAATTAAACTAAGTCAGCAATTTAAAAAGTTCACTGGCTTAAATATATACATGAGTAGATGAGTATTGCACTCAGCACAGACAGCTCCTACCAAACCTGCCTGATCATGGTTTCCTTAAATCTGGGTTCCAAATGAAAATATGTGTAGCTGCTTTTATATCCTGATTTGATAGTCCTTTCTGTATACTGACAATTGGCACCTTTCCCTATTACAGTCTAAAAAGCATACAAACCAGAGAGGAGCAATGCTAACTATATTATCTGTCTTTCCAGGTAGAACTTCAGATAGTTGTATAGCCAACTGCCTCAACAAACACTCTAAAATGCAGTCTGGTTGCCTCAACTACTGAAATGCATGTTGCTTATGCTTCTTTTCCCGAGGTGACAGGGGAAAGGCTACTTGCACCAAGCTCTCTTAGGAAAGACTAAAGCATCCTGCCATATGGACATGAATGCTAAGTCCCTTTCATGACACACTCCTCCTTTAAATTATTTTGCACCCCTGCAGAACTGAACAATGTTTTCACTTGCATCTCCAGCATCCCATATTACAGTGACATCATGTCATCTGCTCACTTAAGTGTACAGAACCCGGCACGCAGATCCATCAAATGGAATGACTCAAAGCCACAGCAGTTCATTCCTGCTTGTCAATGACATCAAGTTGCAGAGACCTCACTATCTTGCAAGAGAAAATGTAGAGATTCAGTAATTCAGTATGAAATAATGATTTCTCTTCCAATCACCCACTAGAGGGAAGAGCTAGTAAGTTAACAAACACCAAATAAAAGCCAATTCTTTTTGAAAATTACCTACACTGCTCTGTGATGGACTCTCCTTTAAGAGGAGCTGGGAAAAGGTTCTTCCATGGAGGCAATTCTGTGACAGGCCCTGGGGTAGAAAAGTTCTGTTGCAGGGCAGTACTAGTAACCAGAGTAAATGAATATTTACATGTGTTTACACATAACTGTAGGTGGATAGTTTAGGTACTTATAGTTAGTTTGCCACCAAGAATCTTGCATTCTTCAAAAGAGAAACAGAGCCTGGTAAGTCTAGGAAAAGGGTATTAAGTAATGTCTTACAAAGCCCTGGACTGAATCTTCTTGCAGAACTGAAAGCACAGATTTCCCTCTCAGCACAAACTCAACAAAACAAGAGTAAAAATGTGAGCACCTACAATTAGGAGTGCTTCCTCAAGTGTCTCTAACCCCTTAAATTTACGGATTTAAGCAACTGGCCTTACACAGTTACTAAAAGTAATTTTAAAAATAGTTTTTCCTCCTTCCCCAGAATACAAAAGCAGACCTTTATGCTTCAAGCAGAAGACACAGATAATTTGCTGCAAACTGTAGCTCTATCTCCCTGCCTCCCTCCACCCCACATGCACATTCAGGACACACTACAGCCAAGAAAGATACATTTATGTATGTGCATATTTAGTGGAATATAAATCAGGAACCATTACACAACGTCTCATCTTTCAGAATGCTTTTACGAATAAAGTTTACATAGAATTTTATAAAGTATATTCAAAACCATTACATCAAATACAAAATGCGGCATCTGAACCAAAGAAAATGACTTAATAACCTTCCTTATAAATGGATGTATGCTAAAAAAATTAACACATCAAAATAGCCAGAAAAGCAGGAGGGACAGGATGCAATTAACCTCTCTAACACTATGGGAAAAGGAAAAAAAAAAGTTATTGAATAACTCCCATTTACTTCAGATTAAAACTTCAAGGATGTCCACAGGGGACACAGAAGTGGAACGTGATGTACAAAAGATACTGTTAGGAGCCCAACATTTGAGCTGCCCAGAGCTTCTTCAAGGGCCAGTAGCTAGTTTTCTCTAGCTCAGCTGATTGCCAGGCAAACAAATCATCTGGATGAACAGTATATACTTCTCTTGCCTTTCCTAAAGGCACACATCTTCCTGGTCACATGTGCAACAAACTGTTTTTGCCTACATAGGCAGAATTACTGATACAAGGCTCTTCAAAGCACTTTATTACCCTCCCTTCTCCCAAACCCTGACATGCTAGCCCAGTGCTGTCAGACAGAATAAAGCAACCAACAACAATCAGTGCTACCTTTATTTTTCTCTCAATGCTAGGAGATCCTGGAAGGACAGCACCTCAAAGTTCAAGAGCAATTTTCCCAGGATGCCATGGAAACCAAGCTGAAGTAAAACATTATTTTCTCATTGTCCATATGGTCTGTTCAGATGCAGATCCTATCAAGGAGTTTTTACTCTCTGCTCAAAGGCAAATGGGAGTAGAACCTGAAAACTTCTAAATGACAAGGTCAAGCAACACAGAGGTGGTGTCAGAACTGAGAAATAAATGGCATGCAAGGCAGCTCAGCCTCCTTCAAGACTCAGCAGGGAGCTGGCCACAAGTCTTATGCTCAAAGACCAAAGATGAGAAGCATCCAAAAGCAGCCCACGGAAATCATGAGCTAACAGCTTTGCTGGGAAACTTGCCCTCCAGTTCCCTACTCTCAACCAAACACCACAGCTCTCAGCAGCTCTGTATCTTGCAAACACTGAAGCAGTCTAACCGGAGATAAGAACAGCCTAAGCACGGAAAAACTGCCCCCAGTCACAGGTTCCAAAACAGCCATCAAAAACAGTCACTCCCAGATGCCCTGTAACTAGTGAAGATGACAAGTGTACTGCAGCATTCACAATGGCAGCTCTCTAAAGACTAACCAAGGGATGGAAGGAAAACAACAACAAAAAAAAAAAAAAAAAAAAAAAAGAAAAAACCAAACCAAAACCCCACACAACAAAACCAACAATAAAGAAAAACCTATTACCATATGAACCCACAAGCACTGAGAACATGTATGTTTATGTTTTAAACAAATGCCTACCATTCTTGAAATGGTAACCTGGAATTCCTATACTGCTTTAATTTCTTACACTATTATATCCAATAAAGATTTTCTAACTGCTGCAGTTTCACATCTTTAGAAACCCAAAGTATTCTATGCTAATATCAGGCAGTGGGTTGAGATGACACCCAGTGCATTTTCACAGGTTAATGTTATATAATTCTTTACAGACCTGAAAATCAGAAATATCCAAGAACAAAGGACCTGTATATGAAGACCCATCCATCACAATGTTGGCTGATATAGCCACAACAAATTGGTTTAACAACAGCAAACAAATATCACAGAAGATCATACTTTCAACACATATTAAAAATGACCATTACCTCAAGTTCTCTAACCACTATTAGTCACTGTAGGTGTGTTGAAAGCTTTCCCCACAAGCTAACAGGTACAGCTACCAAGCAAGGGCCAAGTCAAGTTATTTTCTTGAGCAGTCCATCATCCTCCAAGTGGGTGAGCAGCTGATGCTACTACTTGCATGGGCTGTTTTGCAGCTGATGGACAGCTGAGAAAACATGAGATGTTTTGATTAACCTTCTCAAACTACCGTATATATGATGTAGTGAAGGGGAGAGATTAGCCCAGCAAGGTATTTGTCCAAAGTCCTCAAAATGTTTGTTACCTTGGCAAAAGATTATACTTAGAACAACAGTTAGAGGATCCTTAAGCACCTCATTTCAAACTGAACTTTCCTCTGGACAGCCCCTGTGAATTACACACCCATCTGCAGAAACCCAAGAAGAAAAACAGATTATATGCTATGAAGTGCTTAATGCAGGGAGGACACCACAATTCCTGCTGCAGCCCAAGCCATGCACACCTGGCAGAAAACTGGTGAAGCAGAGAATATACTGATCCATGTCCCAAACAACAGACTGTCTTCGTGAAAACTTAAAGAAACACCAACACCATATACCTAAATTGTAAGAGTTTCCTAAAAGGAATTTCAAATCAAATTTAAGTTTGAGACTTAGAGAAAGCTTCCCCAAGCAACACACTGAGGCAGAGAACTGAATGGTACCTGTGACATCACTGTTTGCCAAAAATTACAAAATTTTGTCTGACATCACCAACACTGACAACGCCCATATTTCATGACAAAAATAAAGAAAGTTCACAACTAGCAAGGAAGCTATAAAAAGCCTTGAAGAATTGCATTGTTCAGATAGAATAAAGCAGTGTTTTATTTTTAAAATATACTTTGTATGCTTGCTTAGATATTATATTTCTTTATATGCTTTTGGTAAGGATTTTTGCTTTTTACTTTTTTAAGTAAATAAAATAAAGAAGGTAATAGCCAAAGTGCCTCAGTAGAAGCCTCTACTCTCCTCAGACCCAGAGGAGAACATGGGACCCTACAGCAGATACTGTCATCAGAAAATTGGAATATGCAGGAGACACCTCTAGAATAAGAATCAAAGTTACTTCCTGAGCTTTGCTGACTAGAGCTTAGGCAGGAAGCATGTGTTAAGACCTTGGCCAAGTCCTGAAGTCTTTGACATCTTGCTCATGATCCACACCCAAACACACAGCTGAAGAACGTGCCCACAAGTGCTCTTGCCTCACATCCAATTGCTTAATAGGTAAAACATTTTCCCATCCAACAAACATCCAACAGTTTCTCTTCCTCACTCCACCTACCAGAACTCAAGCCTGACCTATCACCACCTGCCCTCTGCTGAGGTGGCAGCTGCCCTGCTCTCTCTCTCTGCTCTATGGAAGCCAAAAAGATGGGAGTTTCAAATAACATTTAAGTTAACAAATACATGGATTTTGCTGGAAGGAAAGCTGCTTAAATGCTTCTTTGAATGTTTGTGGTTGTTGGCCAAAACATTGAGGGGTTCCCAGAGGATCAACAAACACATCAACACTCAACTCCAGTAAAAATGTCTTCCCATCAGTGAACAGAACTACAGAATTTTTTTAATGACTGTAATTAACGCAGCTTGCACTAGGCAGAGCCCTTCTGTTTTCCTCCTGTATTCGTCTAGTTGAGACATACAGTGGACAGCAAATTTCTGGGTACTCACTGTGTTTAGACAAGGCATCAGTCTGCACGACAGGGACATGGGACAAACAACATTCAAAATTAAAAAGCAAAAGAACTGAAAAATCATTTTTGTTACTGGTTTTGTGGAACTCATGGGTATGGACACATTTGAATTCCTTTCCCTGGTATGGCTGTTAAGTTTATATTCAAACTCCCCCCACTATAGCAGAAGGGGATATTTATGATATAAAGAGAGTAAAGAATTATCAATGAGCTTGGGTGACTGGAGGCTGCTGCAGGTTTATGCAAGCACTGCAAGGTTCAGAAGCCAGTCCTGAAAAATGTAATTGGAGTCCACGAGATGAGCATTTGAGTAGTCTATTAAGAGACAAGGCTTTTTCAGCCAAACACCAGGGTCAAAAACCATTTCAAACACAATTTTCTGTGTCACAAAACTGCAAGATTCCACATCAGTTCTTCACGTTCAAACCGTCAGAACTACAGCATGAGTTGAAATTATTTTAAGTATCTGGGGAACTCCACTTGAAGACTTCCACAAAACTAACGAGAAGTAAAGACCAGTTCTGGGAGGCAACTCACTAATTGAACTAAATAGTTACTTTGAAATTCTGCATTTAAGCAAAACTGAGTATGCTTCATTTGCACCAGGCTTTTCCCTATCCAGTACTCCAGAAAAGAACAAACCAAGCACCAAAAAAAGTGGTCTGTTTACCTACAATTAGGTGCAAAGATTTTAAGAGAAAGTTTCCAACTGTAGTTCTAAGACTTGCTTGTACATTTTGTAATGAAAAGTTACAGTTTGGAGGATCTTTTCTGCACAAAGCTGAAGTCAGATTAGTGTGCAGCACTTGTTCAAGGGGATTTCCCCAACCTCATTGTTCTTCTGCCAATTTTAAAGCATATGCAGTGAGATGTGAACTTACTCCAGCTCCCGATTGTTCTCTTGTATCCTGCCAGTCAGCTTCAAACAATGCAACATGACAGAAGCCAAAGAAAGCTGTTCATGATGAGACTATAGCATTGTACACAGTAAATTTTAGAAGCTTCCCACCTATCAGCAGTGCAACTGAGTCAGAGTAAGTGAAAAAAGAAAACAACAAAAAAAACCCCAAGTAGTAAACAAGACATGGGAAATTAGTTTTATTAAATTAGCAGGTGTACATTACAAGCAGGATTAAATCAGTAGGGAGCCTATTAACCAGCTATTTGTGTTCAAAGCTGCAGCAGTAAAGGAACAGCAGTATCTTGTTTAGCCTATAAATTCCTCCCAGGCTAACAGCCTGAGCTACATATTTGGGAAGTTTTTCCTGTAAAATTGGGTGGGGGTTGTCATAAAACATTCACACTAGTGAAAACAGCACTCAGGTGTTTTGTTAGAAAACTAAAATGGCTGACTTCTACAGATGAATATAATGAGGAGAAGACTCCTCACCACACTGAAAACCCGGCCAGCTATGAAGGCATGAGTTACCACAGCAAGCTAGGGAATAGTTTAGCATAGGCTGGGGCTGGGTAAGGACTGATTCCTTTATTGGAGAAAAAATAACTATTTATGAGATAATTTTGGGCTCAGCATTGACAATAAAGCACAGTCAACGTATTTTTTAGATTGACTAACACGTCTTCTTAATGGCAGCATGAACTGTCAGGATGCAGGTATTACTCTTCCTAGTCAGAGCTTTCTACCACAGCCTACTGTGCTGCTAAGGTGCTAAAGTAAACACAAGTAGCCTCAGCATCAGATGTTAACCTGACAACTAATTGCAATTAAAAAAACAAAATCAAGCAAGCTTTAACACTTATTTTTGATTCTGAGTTTTCCTGCTTCTTACCATTAAAGCAATCCTAGTGAAAAGCAGCATTAACCTGAACAAAGAACTTTCACAAATTCTAACCACTCACATTTTCACCCCCAAATTTGCTTTCACATCACTGATACTCCAAGAACAAAAAATATTTTAAGCTTACTCCCAAAACAATACACGTTACAATAGTGAAAGTGGCATTACAATCCTTAAAAAGAAAAATCTCCACTTACAAAAAATGACAGCAAATTAAAAACTTAGGTTACCTGGGAAAAGGCAGCAAAACCAAGGCCAGAATCCACATTCCCCCAGCCTTTATCCAGAATTCCAGTTAGTACACAATGCAATCCTCAAAATTCAACATTTCTTCCTCCTGACTCGAGAGACAAGCTCCTTTGAACTATACAGCATTTTGCTAAGTATCCTGCACTTTTGTGTATTTTTACACATTGACCTAGCTCAAATGATGTGCCATTACTCTCTGCTTGGCACACCAACTCTAACAAATTATGTGGGTAAGTCACGTGGCTTCCTGAATTGCACGAGTTTAAAACTAGCAGCCCTAAGTATCTTTGTTTAATACTCTAAGACTTCCTTTTTCAGGATGACATCATTATAAGAGGCTGTAACCTGAGCTATGTCTACACTAAAGCTTAACCTCAGCTACAGCAATTCAGTCCTCACCACCAGCCACAGCTGTGCCACAAAACAAGTTAACTGTTATGTTTTAGTGTTTGTAATTAAACCTTCACTCGATTACACTTGCTATTCTTAATTTCAGTAAAAAGCTCATCCCATTCCACCCCCTGCCATGGGCAGCAACACCTTCCACCATCCCAGGCTGCTCCAAGCCCTGTCCAGCCTGGCCTTGGACACTGCCAGGGATCCAGGGGCAGCCACAGCTGCTCTGGGAAACCTGTGCCAGGGCCTCACCATTCTCACAGGGATGAATTTTTTCCCAATATCCCATCTATCCCTGTTCTTTGTCAATTGGAAGCCATTCCCCCTTGTCCTGTCACTCCAGGCCCTTGTCAAAAGTCCCTCTCTTGCAGTCCATTTATAAAGCACCTAAAGGGGCTCGAAGGTATCCCTGGAGAAAGATTATTCCAGTAGGAAGTGGCAGTAGAGGAAAACTGATTATTAGAGAGAAAAAAAAAGCATTACCTGTGCTAATATTAATCTGGTGTCCTGCCCCACACATGAAATATAGCAACATCATGACTCTGAATCAAATAGGAGAAAACGAACAAAATTTGCTTTTATAATGTGGAAATTATATTGATAGGGTTAATAGAAGAAGACGTAACAGTATTTTACATGATAACATTACCAACATTGCCATATTAATTGCTGAATTCAAGCTTAGACATTAAATTTCAGGGAGACTTGAAGTCAAACCTCACGTGAATTTTTATTTACCATTGTATGTCGATGCAGCATCTAAAGGTATTTTGCAGCCTAAAGTTTTAACATGTAATTTTACATAATTAAGGCGGCATCCTTTTGTCTACAGCCACATCCTTCAGTCTTTTACAGAGAACAATATTTAAGTTCCACCATAATAATGGGACTGCAGAGTAAGGGTGGTTTGATCCTCCTGCTGCACCTTTCCAATAAACATATCCAAAGTACTCATAGCACCAGCTATCACAAGCAGGAGCAGAAGATTATGAAGCTAATCTTGGCCACTACTCCCCAAAATCTCAGCTATTTCTTACCATACTTCCAGAAATTATTTCTTTGGCTTTGTTCTAAAGATTTTTTTAAATTGAAATTCCAACAAGAGAAAGGGGGTGGGGGGTGTGTCTGCTTCATCCTCAATAATCCTGTCATGAGAAAAGGGAGTCAGTTTATCAACAAACAATTACGAGCATATTATTCCTGTAATCTCACCTATAAAAATGGTAATTTAGAGAACTTTGAGGCATTGTCTTAAGTATCTATCCATGTTTTTGAAAGCTTAAGGTGCTCAACCATAGTTTTCATGCATTTAGAGAACAGATTTACATCTAACTGAATGCATCCAGACCGAGAAACACTACATAGTTTGAGGACATTTTTTTATATTAAACTAGGATTAAGAACAAGTGTCCATCCCCAGTGTGAACAGAGAATTATCCCATCTCTGCTATAAACTACCAGACAGTGCCAAGTTTTGTTTCTGGGAAAACAGGCTTCACCTCTGTCAGGATTGCAATGCTATTTTAGGATTTACTATGCCAACCCAAGTGCCTGCTGCTGCCCTCTTCACTAACTTGCTCACAGCTTAGCAGACATTAGGGAACTCTCCTAGAACAATTCCAGAGAAACTTTCCCTGCTCCCAAGTTTAACTGCTGAAATCACCCAAGTCCTATGGCTTTAATCTGAGAAGGAACAAAGGAGTACCTATACTGCTCTCCTCTGAAGTAACCTATTTTGAGAAAGATATTAAAGCCTCAAAACAATCTATTCTAGAAGCCATATCAGCTTGACAACTCTGCTCTATTAGTGATCAAAAGCATTCTTAAAACTAGGTTACTGCATGCAGCTATGTGATCACTTTCCTGACAAATATCCCCAAGAAATTCAAGAAAACATGATAACTAGAAGAAGAGCTGTTGGGTTTTTTTAAGAAAAACTGTGCTATTTACACCTAAATTTACTTTTTACTCAGTTATGTGAAGAAAAAGGCATAAAAAAAGCATATTTTTAAAATATTTGTTTTCAAACAGCAGTTCCAAGCCAGTTTCCCCATCTTTGAACAGGGCATTTCTTTGCCCAGTGTACTCCTGCTGTTGACTCTTGTGATCAGCACCTGTAAATTCCATGTTCAGAGGCTCAGAATAACTAATAAAGAGAGCCAACCTTCAGGAAACAATTTTAACATGTGCCATATGCCATGCCTAGGCCCCTTGTCTTATTCACAGTGTTAACTCACTGCAGGGAATGAGGAGAGGGCTGTAGGGCAAGCAAACAAAAGAATGACATTAATATAATAGAGGAACACAGTTTATTTAAAGGGGTTTGATTGTGTCAAATGGCCTTATTTTCCCCTGTTTGATAAATTTCCATCAGATTCTGCAGTTTTAAGTACTAAGGGATTGCAGAATAGATCAAAAATACAGCAAAATCAAGATATCCTGGATTTATTTCCTGGATACTTCAGGCAAGCCTAAGAGAAGAAGTTGTGTCAATAGCATTATTCACTTCAGTATCAAGAGCAATCTTTCAGGCTCAGAACTCAAATGGATATTTCTTTCACAAAAAAAAAAAAACCCTAACCAAACAACAATCAAACCTAAAAACATTACGGCCTTCAGATGCAGTTAATGTTTGCTACTGTGTTTTTCCATTCTTAAGGAAAGAATACCAGAAAGGTGTTCTGAATGAAGTGCTTAAAAAACAAAACCTTATTTCCCCAGAAGAATCAGGGTGCGACCAATTCCATGGGAGCAGTTAAAAAAATTACCAGCATTCAATCTTGGATGAAGTGATTGCCATATAAGTATGGCTTTAAAATATTTAATTATTACTACTTCATCCTAAAAAATCTCAAAGAAGCACCAATGTTAATGAAGTTGATCAGTAATTCCAACCAATCCTTTCATTTGTCAGAAGCTGTCTGCTTCACATGCCCAACATCCCCTCACAATCTTCCATATTACCAAAACCACGGAACCCATTGTGCATTTTTTCCTTTGATTCTGCAAGGGTACGAAAATTCAGAATTCAACTCATATTGGAAGCAGAAGCCAGGTGCTCTAGGAATCTAACTATGGACTGTAAATTCCATAGATCATCTACATTCTTACTCCCAGTCTCTAAGTCAAAATTGGGAAGCTGCAAAAAAACAAGCAAAAATAAGCTTTTAAAAACTGTGGCACAGAGACGCTGTCTTCATGTTAAACAAGAGGGACAGAGAGCACATAGAAGACCAGATTGTGCTAGAACTCTAATGGCAAAGCAGGTTGAAAACCAAGAGCTGGACAGGACTTTTAGCCTTGCTCTGCTCTGGAAGCAACTGCAGTTTCACCAGAGACTCTGAGGCATCTTCATGGTACCAGCACACCAGCAGAAAGTCTCTGAGCTGGTTTTTAAATCTTAGTTCAGCCAAAAATCTGCTAGAGTGCTTTCCATCAACGGTCAACATTGCTCTGGTTTTGTGATGCAATTTAATATAAAGCAGCAGTAAAATTTACCTCCTCTGCAGGAACTAAAGCTTCCAACTAAAGCTGTGATTCAAGTGTTAAACAGAGTTCCACACACAGTATCAAAAACAACCTTATATAATAACTGTAATATAACTACTGCTATTAATGTCAACAATATTCAAGCTGCCCTTCCCTTAGCTTTCGTATTTTCATTTGTTTCCAATTTTGAAAGTATAGGTACTATAACAGTCCTGGTAATAATATTCCAGACCTGATCCAACTTATTAGTTGTACATTATAAGGCACTTTACAAAAGCAACTATCTATCTTTTTGGTATCATTTAAAAGAAGCAAAAACAAGGCATGAAGCATCTTTTAAGACAGAAAAACGACTCAGGTGATCACACCAAAATACTGGGATGCTGAAACTAGTTGTGTTTCTACACTTTGGATTCCAATTCTCTGCGCTGATACCATTGAAAAAACTTTTTTAAATAACAAAGGTAAGACTATCAATATGCCATCTGATTATTCACTGAATGACATAGTTTGGTTTGTTAAATGCTTGGCTATCAGCCATCACTGGTTACAAAGCATTTATGGACTGGGTTTTGAGGAACCAGGACCAGTGAGAGATGCCTCTACACATGGCCATGGCAGGGGAGATGGAGTGAGATGATCTTCAAGGTTCCTTTCAACCTAAACTATTCTAGGATTCTCAGATTCAAAAGAATAATCCAGGCTATGAAGGAATAAACTGCTCCATTAGAAGAAGGATGCTCACTGTTTCTGCACCAACTGCATCTTCTGCCCATGTCAAAACTGCATGATAGAGCACGAAGATAGAAAGTCTTAAATGCCATCAAATTCATTACATATTTTAGAAAAGTGAACTCACGTGCCAACATTTAGTTTCAGAATACACAGGGATTATGTGATTAGAATCCCACTGGCTTGCTGGGAGGATTCAGCAATATAACTACAAATTACTTAAAGGGCTAGTGTCAAAAGGACTTCTGTACTTATTTAGCCTCTGCTCTAGATTACTGACCCACTTATGAAGAGCTAAGCATCCCTGCTGTGCAATGCCAACACCCACTCCATCTGTTTGCTTCTGCTTTCTCAGAACCTCCATCAGTCTCATAATAAGTTGTGTTAATTACCACATGAGCAGCTTTTGTGTAGTACACACAGGATCAGCCTCCCTCAGTGTGCAGCCACCTTGACAAAGAGCACAGGAGCATAATAAACCTGATTCAGCACGATTATCAATGACACACAGTAAGAAATGCAGATTTCCGAGAAGGTGATTTAATACAACTTTTGTTCAAGTTGAGTCCCAGTTTTGTGAAAAGTCTGTGGGAGTGAATACGCTTTAGATTTCAATGATGAAAAAGTATACTAGAGTTAAACACTGTATCAAACCCTATGGAAACTTCCCAGGGGACCAGAAACTTGTGAAACTGCAACTTTCTTTGAAGGAATAATGTAACAGTGACAAACAGAAGCATCCCACGACAGTTGTCAACATCTACACCAAATTAAAAAGCAGTAGTAAGTAAAACTAAAGCTAGCTAAAAAAACCCAACACACACAAAAACCCTCCCCAGGCAGAACAACATTTGGAAAGCTAGCCCAGCTGTCACATCAGAACTGCATCTCAGCAGCTTGGCACCACAAACTTCCTGCTGACTAGTAAGGAAAAAAGTTTCAAATTCAGCATTTTATTATTTATCCCTGCTGATCTGCAGATCTTTAAGACATTCATTAAAGTGGGTCTCAAGCAGTGGTTTCATTAACTTACTAAATCCAATAACAGAATCTCCAAGAAGTCATTACAGTACTGAGTTGACATTTGTTATTTCTTGGGAACCCAGACTACTGCTGTCAAAGTGAAGTAATATCAACAATACAAAACCCAGCTATGAAATTCAAAAATTCTTCATGGCACTGCTGGCAACCCTGATATCATCCTGCTCCTTAATGCCAAAACCATTTTTTAGTTTAAAATTATACCCTGTATAATAGCCAACACCACCTGAAGAACACTTCCTGGCTTACTCCTAAGGTACTTGAGTAAAATCCAGGTCCAGTTCTTTTTACATCTGAGTGGAGGACAGAGAACAGCAAAAACAGCTGGTCACAGAATATTTGTGAGAATATTTGAAACAACGTTTTAAAGAATTATTTATTATGTCTACTTTAGCACAAAAGGTCATGCAAAAGCATACTCTAGTCTATTACGGGTAGACTAGAGTCCACTCAAAAATAATGATGTATTAGAATACTGTATCTTCTAACAAAATTCATTGTAGACATCTATTTTTCAGAAGTAGCAATATCTACTGCTCCAGTATCCCTGCAGGAGAGCTCTATAAAATCCAAGAGCTCTAGAACCTAGATACACATTCTATATCAAGTGTGTTTAACTTCTGTCATATGAAACACCTTCCAGTTAAGCACTTCACCTTAGTCTCAGTAAAGGCTTGCTAAATACATGGAGCCATCTCAAGAAATATATAACCTTACAGGTTCCAATCTTAGTCTGCTGATGATACACTAAGCCAAAAAAGCACTAATGCTTTTAATCCATTGTTTCCATCCGGCAAAAGGAAGAAAGCAGAGGGGAAAGCCAGAAATTCTGGGGTATATTCCAGGGAAGAAAATACTAGCAGAGGGCAGCATTAGAAACAAAAGGTGAACAGAAAAGAGGAAAAAAAAGGAAAAGAAAAAAAAAAAAAGAAGCAAAATAGTCATTCATTCAGGGCATTGTCATGACTTTCCCAGACAGCTGTGTCAAATTGAAAACAGAATGCTGAAACCATTATCAGATAACAGCTACAACACATTTGATATATGGAATCATTAGTGACACCAGTCAAATCTAGTTTGCACTTCGATTAATACAAAGTTTAAAAGTAGCTAGGATGAATGTGCTAATACAGAAATGAATTCATAAACCAGTGTAGTTCCTCTCCCCTATAAATAATTCTAGTGTCAAGTGATTTAAGTGCCCCAAAAAGAGAGATCCTCTAACATTTTCGGGGGAAACACACCTGTGAAGTGATTTGATACTTCTGTCACAGGGAGTGAGCTTGCACGGGCACCCCAGTGGGATTTCAGTGCAACATGAATCAAAAGCAGACTGCAATATACTTACAAACGTAACCCTTGCTCTCACACAGCAGTTGCTATGAATTACGCTGGGAAAGTTAAAGGGGTAGAATGCAAGTTGTTCATCTAAATGTTTATACATAGCAGAACAGCAATTCTAGAAAGACCCCAAGTCATTAAACAAAAAGTGTTTTCATTAAACAACAACAATAATTACAGTTAATAAACTGGTCTTCAGACAACCTGCCTCCAAAGATAAAATTTCCCTCCAAAAGGGAGAATGGAAGCACCTTGTACGATTTAAACTAGCAGATATAACTGAAAATAATTAGATTACTGAAGTGTTGACCAAGGAAAAACTAGTCTTTTGGTATTTTTTAAAGTGAAAGTGTTGGCTCAAGCACGCCCCCCTCCCCAAGCGTAGACAGGGTTATTAGATAAAAGCATAAGGCAGTGCTACAAACTAAGAGCAGGGTTAAACATCATCAGAATACACACAAACAGGACCCTACGTATCAATGAAAACTGAAATGCTACAAAATTGTGACTTCACAAAGCAAGTGATTCAGTTAGAAGCAAGCACTGTATCTATCCAATCCAATACAGGTTTTAAAAAATGTTAAAGAATCAAAAGCATGCAACTGATTTTTTTAGTAATTTGTTCACAGAAGGTCTGAGCATCTATTTAGTGACTTCCTAAGTGGCTGTAACTATTTCAAATACAACAGCACTTACCTTGGTATTGTCACACATTTTGTATTGCAGTTCTGAGTGGTAATTGCCTTCTCAAGCTCATCCAGCTGTCCTGTCTTCTTGAGCTTCTTGACCAAGCTTTTCACTGCTTTCTCACACCACTTTTCCTCCTGACCATTCTGCTCACCACCACCGGCCCCTGCAGTGCCACCAGCGGATTTTTTCCACCCCAGAAGTCTCTTCACAACTGGAGGAGTGAATGGCAATATGGACATGACTTTCACCGGACAGGACACTCAGCAGGCAGTGAATTGGGGATTCCCGTCTGACCCCTAAAAACAGAAAACAAGAGACATGTTAGCACTGAGGTTTCACAAAAAACAAATACCTGTCTGCCTTAGGACTTTCCATTGCCAAATGCCACAGGACACTGCATCCCCCAAAAAAAGACAGATAAATAACTCAGAAGTAGTCTGTATGTCACAGTTAGGTACTTCAGCAATAAAGATCAAGTTTGCTGTAGGCGCTTCAACAGCAAACACAGATAAAGGTTACTGCTGGATAGAAAATTCATTTTTTCTCATGTCTTTCCTCACTAAAGCAAACTTCAGCAAATACAGAAGGTAACCTGAGTCTAGCTTTGTACCCAGGCTAGTCGGTTTTAGTAATTTATTAATATTTTCCACAGGTGATTGACAACTTGCATAGACATATATGCGTGTTCTGCCCACCTCTAAATTAATTTAGCAGGTGAAATTGTGTTTGGAAGGTGATACAGTCATTATGGCTTGACAGAAAACTTCCAACAGCCAGCCATTTCACAAACCTTTTCTCATTTTGTCATGTTTTAAATAACTACCAATTTTTTTTTTTTCCATGGGGGGGACACCAATTTCAAATTCCCCTTAAGTCTAACAATAACCCTATTCCCCTCTGAAATTCAAAGGCCTACAAATAACAAATATCCTCAACTGGCAGCTCTTAAAATCAAGTCTTTCAAAATTCACTAAAGGAAAATCTTAGTTTGCAGGCATCAGGGTAGTAGAACTGTCTGTTTTCAATTTTGATAGCCTTTCATTCGGTATAACTACCTGATCAGGATATTAATATAAAATGAAATATTAAAAGGGATGCTGAAACTGGAGCTATGTTTAGCATTCACTGCAATATGCACTTCAAATCATTTAAAAGAGAAATGATAGCCACTTAGAAAAAAGCATCTTGCTTTTGCAGTTTCCATTAGGCTGGTTTTAGGCATTAAAATAAAATACCTGAAATCAACAGGCAGACAGCTGTTAGAAATTGCTCAAGGACATTAATGGTCCTGTGGATGGAAGCATAGCTTTGAAGTCAAAATGATCCTATTTCCAGTCAACAAATGGGTATTTGAACTCTAGAAAGTTCCCATACTCCAAAATTGTGCAAGCTTTTTCAGTCAGCTGAAAATACCTTGTTTTAGCTAAAAGCTAACACTACTTCAGGCTACTTGATTTGATAGTTGAAGGCAGTTTACGTGCCTCTCCAAACTGTACAGGCACACTCCCCACATCTATCCAAAATATACCAACTTCATCTTACTGAAGTCTCCCACCAGCACAACAGCATGATTCGAGATTCTTCAGGCTACAGCATTCATGGCTAATTTATGCCTTGTCACATTTTTGCAGTTTCAGTGAGTGCCAAGTAAACAAACACTAGATTACATTCTGCAGGTAATTTAAGGCATAACTTTGCAACTTCCACAGAACAGAACAACATTTAGTAGGCATGACATTTCAGTTTCAAATAAATTACACCTCCATAAACCAGCTTCTCAGAGCACCCAAAAATACGACTGAAGCAAGCAATATGGTTTTCTGAGGTCAAGGAGACAGAGGGTCTAATTAACAGGAACCAAGAGCAACACTGATAATTTTATTCAAGTCATTAAAAATACTCCATCCTAAATCATAGAATCACTGAGTGTTTTGGGAAGGGACTGTTAAAAATCATCTGGTTGCACCCTCTGCCATGGGCAGGGACACCTTCCACTATCCCAGGCTGCTCAGAGCTCCATCCAACCTGGCCTTCAACACTTCCAGAGATGCAGCAGACACAACTTCTCTGGACAACCTGTGCCAGGACTCAACCACCTTCACAGGCAAGAATTTCTTCCTTATACCCAATCGAAATCAACCCTCTCCCAGTTTTACACCGTAGCACACTTCACTTTTTTTTTTTTTTTTCAGTAGAGCCCCTGGTAAAAAGTTAAAGCATTCATTTTCACAAGACTATAAAGAAATTTCCTCCTTCCAATAACAGTAAATTGCTGAACTGTCCCCAATAACTCCAACTGCCGGTTTTGCTGAGCACTGCATTGGAGGCCTGGTGTCAGCAAACAAGAAGAATAAACTGAATAGGCAACATTTTTTAATGAAACTCTGACTTGGACACTCAGGGTACTGTAACATAAGGAGTCAAGCCAACCCAACTGCTTCTTGCCACAAGAAGCCCAGCTCTCCTTCCTTTCTTTCCTGTGGCACCACCTCCTCAGCACCAGTGCTAACGGTCTTCCACAAAAATTCCGCCAGGTAAGAGTAAAAACCCATCCATTTTCTGGTTTTTTTGCCAAGTTAGTTCAAGCTAACAAGCTGCTCACACGTAATATTGATGTACTTACTACAAGTGATGTCAGATGAATTACAGGAGTGTGGAAAGAGAACTCCAGCCCCAGACTTCAACTGAAGCGCTAGTGTTGACTGCACAGCTGGAAATGTGCTTTACTTTAAATCATTTATTTTGGTGACAAAGCCAAATTAAGTAGCCTGACACGTTCTGAACCATTTGAGGGCTTGGCAGTGAGACACATTAGACCCCTAATGAGTACACCAAGCAGCTCCAGAGATTAAACAGGCAGGCTTGCATGGCCTCCACTGGCTGAAGAAACACACTTGGTTTCTAAAACAGGGAGCAGCAGTCACTGGGAGCTTTATAAAAACACTTCAGCCTTTTAGCAAGGCCAGCATTGGGTGCTTCAGAAGCACGCACAAGAAATTCAGACTGAACTAAAGGAGACTATTTCTTTGGCTTTTAAGACCCTGTTTCACAGAGCAGCAATTGATGTATCTGAACATTAAATTCAGTGCTGACAGATGTAGGCAATCAACTACCACCATCATTGCTGATCCACACACCGATTCTTATCCTTATCTGAGTATCTTTTGTTCTTTAGCTTCAAATTTGACACCTTTCAGTGGCACAGAACACTGCTCTGACTGTCAGCCTTATAAAATACAGACTTCAGAAAGGTCTGATTTGCCACCAAGGTGGTAAATAGCCTCTCTCAGAGCCTATTCTTCCAGGCCCTCCAAACATTATCAATGCTTTTATCCAATTTTTCAGCTTTTTAATACTCCCTGTGATGAGGTGCTCAATTTTGCAGTATTCTCTCCCCTAAGAATGACATACAATTTTCTGCATTCTCTGGTGTTTTGGGTTTGTTTTTTGTTGGTGTTTTTTTTTGGTTTTTTTAAAACAAAGATTTGTCTTTCTGCTTCAAATGCACATTGAGTAACTTAAGTCCTGGAACATGAAAGAATTTAGAAATTCCATGCATTTCAATTTTTCTCTATATTTGAACCCTCATATTATTTTGACATACTCAGAGGAAAATAATTTTTTAAAAAAAATCTCTTTTCACATTTCCAAAAGACTGTAGACTCAGACCTAAATAATCAGAAATTTCCAGATACTACACTTAATCTTATACAGTTGCCCTACAGATGTGTTCTCACCCAGCTTCTGCAGAAGATGTCAGAAAGCACAAATTCATATGTTACTTCCACGAAAATCAGCTGTAAAAAAACCCAAAACACCAAGAGACACATTTAAAGAGCCCTTTCTAGCAATGATTTTTGCAGCTTAGCAGCTATTTAGCAAAAACACAACATATATCACAGCTGCAGCCTAGGAGTATAGGAGGCTTAAACTTCTTCCTTCTAGCTATTGTTTTGCCATGTCAGGGATTTGCCAGGAGTTATCAATAAGAATTTCACTAAATTATTCCAGTAGTGGCCCTGTATCTTTCAAAGGGTGAGCAGAGAGGATGTGACACAAGTAGGACAGGACTTCACTCAGCTTAATACTTCAGCCAATTGTGATGAATACTCACATGAGAGTATTTCAGCCAGTTTGATTTACAAAAAAAAGGGACTCTGCTCCAAGCCTAGAGAAGATAGTGCCAACTGCAAGACACGAGTGGGCTGAATTATGAGCAATTTGGATAAATGGAGGTTTAGCAATGAAAAAGCAGCAATGGTGCATACAGCCTAGTGCTCCAATGGCTCCTAAGGTAGCAAAAGCACATGCTACTCAAGGAAAGCATGAGAAGCTGGCTGCTTTCTGCAGTCCACTCTCCTCATAATCCCTCAGCAATTTAAACTGTTACAACACAAAATTAAAGGCTGCATTGCTACTTACTCCTGTCAGAAGCAATTTATGGACTTGCTGTCCACAAATCCATCTAACTACCTTTTGAACCTGCCTTCACAAACTCTTGTGGCAGACTGCACTAGTATTTAATTGTCCACTGTTAAAAGAACTATTTTTAGTAACTTAATTTATTCCCTCCCTAGTTTCAGAAAGTCACTCTTCTTCTACCACTGCAAACTTTGCTGAAGAACTATTTGTATTCGCCTGGTCTGCAAGCTTCACAACTCTGTACACTTGAATCACATTCCTCCCTCAAACCAGAGGGCTCTCAGCCTCTAGTCACAAAGGAACTATCTCAACAGAGCTCACACAGTTTGGGATGTTCCCCTGGACACACACCAAGCCTGAAAACTTTACTTCTTCAATAAGTTACAAGTACTTGAAGACACTGCACAAGGACTAATCAAAGGACCACAGAAAAATATTGTATCAGCCTAAGGTTATCTTTGCACTTATCCCTTTGGTCATATTATCCAAAAGCTCCCAACGTTTTAATTTAAATAAAAAATACAAAGACAGTAATTTACACCTCATGAGGAACTGGAGATAGAAGGCAGGGTGCACATGTCTGCTGCAGAACATCAGGAGCTCAATTAAAAATAAGGAGCCCTAGACCTGTGTTGGGTTCTAACTGCACCCACCCAGACAGTATCAGAAACACCTTGTTTGTACCAATGGGTTTAGGAGCTGCTCTTAAGGCTCATTTTTGACCACCAAATCCCATTTCTATTCATCAATTATAACTTCTGCCTTCAAATGGATACAGCTTTGATCTCCTAAAGAACAACAGCTGCATACAGTGCTGCGGCTGACACTTGCCTCTTGCTGAAAACATTCCTCTAGATTTTTGCCTGGTGCACATTCTTCATCCACTACAAAACAATAAAACATGTTCTTTCCCCAAATGCACAGAGTCTTTACCAATGCTGCAAGAAATATTTCCACACTGCTAAAACAGCCTCAGATTAAATACATGCTGAATATGTAACACCCCCTCTCACTTCCAGTGGTTTCTGTGATTCCCTTGTAGTTTACAGCCAAGCTCCTCAAAAAGCTGAGCACTCACAGCCTTTGCTTTCAAAAGGAGCTCAGATCTTCAGTGCTTCACCATCACTTACTCTTTGCACCATGACCCCTTTGCTCTCCTCTGCTGAGGCCCAGTGGCATGGCCCAAATCTGAACTTTTTTTTTCCCTTCCCATCCACTACAACACACCAAAATTCAGGGACTCTGTGAGCAGCTGCAGGGATATTTTCAAAATCCTTTTCCAAGCTCAACTGTAGTTGAACTAGTGGTACCAAGTCAGCAGTGTGTTCCATAGCAGAAAACTTCCACTTCATCCCCTTCCATCCCAAATACATCTCTGGACTGTGCCTTCATACTCAGGGAGTTCTCACTGTTAACCAGAAAGGTACAAAAGTTCTTTTAGATTGTTGGAACACAGAGAGCATGTGCTGTTACTCCCAACAGTTTAAGACTGGAAAAGCTACAAATTGCCTAACTTTGGTGGTATTTGTTTCATCTCTGCCCCCACAGCATATCTCTGCTCCCTGATGCACACATGTTTCTATAGTTGGTCAAACAGTGTCATAGTTGGCAACTTCTAAAGTCAAAGTTTGAGTCATGTCTGCTATTATTCCATTCTACTGTGGTTCTCTGGAACAAGTATTAAATATTAAGCCCATGATCCCAGCAATAACTAAGCATAAAAGATGAAGAAAAACCTTAAGGGCAGCATGCTAGCAGACTAAAATCTTCAAGGGAAATTTTCCTTTCCTGAATGTCTGGAACATACTATAAACACACTGGTGCTACCAAAAATATCAAGTGATTTCTGGCTAATTTATTCTAAAGCCTTATGCAACATATTTCATATCAGTCTGCTTATTCATCTTAAACTTGAAATAAAGAAATCTGATCTCTCTTGGTTTTACTAGAAGTATTCTGGCTTAAAAGAATTTCATTTGCAAGAGCTCTTCTGGAATAAAGAGGACAGAAGTAAAGCTCCTGAGGAAAGAAGATCGAGGAAAATAATTTGTGGTATTTGAGAGAAAGTCTACAAGCTCATATCCTCCCTATTTTAGTCCCATTTTTGAGATTTTTTAAAAGACAATGTTTTTTTCATTAATCCTGGAATCTCAACAAGATTCTTTATCAATTTCACCACGTGCACCTGAATTCAGTATGAACTTCAAACTAAAGTCAGTCTTTTCCACTTCAGATAGAACACACTCTAGCTTAAATCACTCAGTGGAAAGGACTAGGGAAGTCTATTGCACCCACCACTCCTCCAAAAACTGCCTTTCAAGATTCCAGAAGAGCTAACTCGCTCATTTCCTACAAACAGACACATGGTTTTGTGACACCTTTCTGAAAAAGCATCACCAAAAAAAAAAGAAAAAGTGATATGGTGCTCATTCTTATCTCCTCATACTCAGGTGAGAGTAGGGCAGAATTCCCTGCCTGGGGTCTGGGTGTTAGGGTTTGTTTTGGTTTTTCCTTTGGAAGGGGAGGTCAGCCCCACTGCGTAATGCCCTCAGACTCCAGTCTGTGTTTCCAGCCCAGTATGGGGGTGGCTCTGGAGAGCTCCCATGCCAAGCAGCTCTGGACAATTCAGCTCAGAGACCAGAGCTCTGAGCAGCAAGCCTGGGTCTGCTCTCACACAGGCTGCTGAAGTTCAAGGCATGATGCTTGTGCCCTAGGAGGGCAGGAGGAGCGCAGGGATTTCCTTCTCTGGGACAGCTTTAGAATGAGAAATTGAAACATGACTATACAGAGACTCAATTTACACACTCACTTTTAAGTTTACCATTGCAATGCAATCTAGTATTGCAATGCATTTTGAAACTCTGCATAACTGTACTCATTGAAAACACAGTTACCTATTATGACTGTATATCTTGCTAACTCCATGAAGTTTGTTTATGAATCAAGCAAGAAAACTCAAATTTCTCATATAAATAATTAAACAAGCATGATCATGATCTTAAAAAAGCTTAGAAAGTTGGATTTTTCTTCAATTACTAAGGGCTACCACCAATTGTAGCCAATGTAGTAATGAAAAGGTGTATTGCTATTAAAAAATTAGCACTCCATCTAACACATGCACTCATGGCACACTAAAATTGCCTGCAACAGGAGAAATGAGAAGGAAGAGTTGCTAATCTTGCAGACCTTTGATTAAACTACTGGAAGGCCCAATGTATTTTAGCAACTCCCCTAAAATTGCAGAAGAGGAAAACTACCACAACTGTAGTGGACCAATCCACCTGGCTCTACAAAGATGCAAAACTCTTCCACTTATTATTATGAGCAACATCAGAGTACTGCTCCTTAAAACTCAAAAGACATTAACAGCCCCAGAAATGCAGTGACTAAGCACTCCAAACCACAGCAGTTTAAGCCCTTCTCACCTCATTAATTTTGATTAAAATTTTCCATGTGCAACAGGCAAGTGTCAGCTTCATTATTTTAGAAAATAAATACTCCTGGGCTAAATTTGACAGGAATATTCACCAAGCTGCTATCAGTTACCTAGGTACCTGTTCCAGTTTATAGCTTAGCAGCTCCCCCACTTTGTTAAAGCCCAAACAATTGCATTTGACAATTAGTTAATGCGAGTTCACTTTCAATATAGGTCTAGTGTTCCTCAGACAAGCACAAGCCAGTCCCCATCCCCTCCATAAGCAGGGTTCCATTATGTTATATATCTGATGTTGACCTCTTACTGCTCCAGGGTTTTAAACCAAGCTCAAGCCCCAGACTAAACTGATGGGAGACTCAGGAGCTCCTCTCTTGCTGTCTCTGCTTGGTCTTACTTCACACTGTGGCTGTCAAACACATAATCAGAGTAAAAAGTTAAAAGGTTAGAAGTTAAGTTTGCAATGGAGTTTCTGTTACTAGAAGTGGAGAGGAATGTTTAGGAAGGTTTTCTGCAGTAGCCAATTTCTTCTAGCCCAGAGAATATCGAGCACAGGGCTGCCTGTACTCTCCATTCTATTACAAAAACCTAATCCCATCGCATGACCTGCAGCAATTCAGTTTAACAAATCAACAATTACAAATATTTTGGCAAAGTAAGCTTAGGTATTGTTTGCCTCTCGGCACAGTTCACAACCAGTTTATGGCTTTATGATAAAAGTCATTAAATCCAATCTGAAAAGCAGAATTTACAGCTCACTTAGCAAGTCAGGCCCATAAATGGATGCTTTCAATTACAGGGCATTTACATGCACAACCATTAAGGCAGCATTGAATACACTTGAAAACTCTGGAATACTTTTTATAATAATTAAAACTTTGCGTACTGTTCTTTATACAAACAAAACTTAGGAATTTGCTTCACTCTCAAGCAGAGCTCAGATTCATTGTTACCCAGAACATACTACAAAGCCTGTTCTCCCAGTACTTTTCTGGGAAAGGGATTAGAAAGATGGAAACAAGGTTTGTTTTTTAAAGTTGCCCTCAATAGCAGGGAGGGTTTTTTGAGCTCAAATAAACTCAATTATATCAACTCATGCTCAAGACTTCTGAAAGATCAAGTGGAACAGGAAGATGGAGGAGGACCCAGGGAAAGCCCTTCATTTGGAGATTTGCTGTGCAATTCCAGTGTGTTTGACTTTGTTGGTGAATCTAGCTGCTGGGTGGAAGGAAACAAGAGAACAGTTCAGAGACCAATTCTTTAACCTCATTTTTTTTTACTGTTAAACAGAACCTCAGGAAAGCTGACAAATTCTTCTCCAAGGTTCTATCATTCATGTCCAGCCTCCTCAATAAAGAAAACTTCAAACACTTACACTCCTTTTGGTGACTGTCGGTGGATCTGACCCACACAACTGCAGAACAACAATCAGCTGCCAGGTTCCTCTTTCCAACAATATGAATTCAACATATGCTCAGACTCATCTTTAAGTGGAAGCCACCTTAAACAAGACCCTCCCCTTCCACTTCTTAAAGGCATTTGTAACTAATGTTATCTTTCATCATGATAGTGCTAAGCAAAGGGGGGAAGGGACTTCACAAACACCTCCTTTACTCACACTCTCATCCCCCTCGAATTCACCGGAGCTTGTAAACGTTAGAAGTTTGAAAGCTGTGCCTCAGAACGAGCACACAAACAACCCACTCAGGCACCAACACCTCGACAAAGCATGAGAAAACCAAAACAAGCAACCTGGCTCTGCTGGCCTCTCAGCTCAACCAGAGGGTGTTTCTGTTCCAACCTGGAGAACAGAGCAACAGCTAATCAGTCCCTCACTAGAGTCCGGCCCCCACAGAAATAATGCCATGAATCAGTTTGGAAGTGCAGCTCTCCAGGCTAAGACAGAACACCTGAGAAAAGACAAACCTGCTGTTACCTGCGGTCTCCTGACAGACTGTTATTATAAACCTCCTGCTACCGACAGGATCCACCTCGTTTATACCTGTGGACTGTGACAGGATGAGCTCCACACACAACACACACAGGCTGCAGTTTTTTTGGGAGTCACTCGTTTTTGGCAAACCCAGTAAACAAAGTTTCTCCTAATGCTATCCCGCTCGCAAGCATGTGAAAAGAGCACAAGACACGTGTTGGGTTTGTCTCAGTCAGAAACTGTGGCGGGCAACCAAAGAGGCACAAGACCAGCCTGCAGCCTGAATCCCAGCTGTTCAACAGCTCTCCACAATCATCACAAGAGCTCTTCACTCATTCACACACTTTTTTTCCGTTCTTTTATTTCCCCAGAGCGAAGACTAAAAGATCACGCTGTATTGCACTTCTCTTCCCCTCCACTCTCCACAAAAAGAAAAAAACAAAAAACAAACCAACTGCTACAAGCAGAAACTCCACAACTCTGCAGCAGCAACACCAAACACTTGCCCTAATCACGACACAGCTTCCCCCGTGCACTTATCGAGACAGATGAGACACCGACCAGGTTGTGTTTGTTTACAAACAACACCCAGGGGGATGGAGCTGCCACAGCTTCTCTGGGCAACCTGTGTCAGTGCCTCACTACCCTCGCAGGGAGGAATTTCTTCCCAGTATCCCACCTACCCCTGCCCTCTGACAACCCACAGGTTGGTGCAGCATTAAAGGCATGAATAAAACCAGTAATCTCAAGTCCTGTCTCACGCAGGCTGCGTGTATTTTACAGCCGCGGCTCTGCAGATAAGGAGAGGGGACAGACAAAAGGATAAGGTGAAGCCTCGCAATCCCAAACACAAACTCCTAGCTCCAAACACAGCTCCTCACCCCACACCGCTCCTAACTTTCTCCTCCAAAACTCCACGGAGTTTCGCACACCTAACCCTGACTGCACGTCCAGGAGGCACATGGGGGTGTCCTGTGCAGCAATAAGAGCTGGACGCGATGATCCTCGCGGGGCCCTTCCAGCTCGGGATATTCTGCGGATGCCTGCAAGGAAAACACACCGGGCACGGAGGGAGAGAGCGGGGGAGAGAAGGAGCAGCACAACTTCTTTATTCCCCCCTCCCCTCACCCACACATACACACGGGCGGCACAGCGCGGCCCTCCCACCACAGCCCGGGGGTAATGCTGGTGGGAGCAGGATAACCCAGCCCGGGTCCCACCACAAGAGAAAGGGCGAGGGCGTAGGGAGGCGCCCCCGGCCCCGCCGGGACCAGGCCCGGACGGTTCCTCACGGCCCGCGCAGCGCCAGCGGAGCGACCCTGCCCATGGAGCAGAGATCCAGGAACCAGCACCCACCAGCACCTACCGGGAGCCACCAGGATCTGCCGAGAGCCACCGCTCCTTCCTCTCCTTCTTCCTCCTCTCCCCTTCCTTATCCTCCTCCGTCTCCCCGAGTGCTGTGCGGCCGCCGCCTCTTCCCTCAGCGTTACCTCCTCTGAGGGCCCGCCCCCCAGCCGCCACGCCCCCGCCGCTGGGCGGGGAAGTCACCCATTGGACGCGTTTATCGTCTCTTTAAGGAGCCGCACTGCGATTGGTCTGAGGGTGTAATTGGCAGTCAGAATGGCCAATGGAGTGCCGGCAGCATTAAAAAAAAAAGACAAGGGAAGGGGAGTGGAAGAAACAGGCGCGAGGCAAAGGGAGGCGGGTCGAGGTCGCAGCGCTCATTGGCTGAATCGGCTGTCAGTCACAGCCCGCGCGCCCGCCGCGGGAGGTTGATCGGGGCTCACCGGAGGTTTGGGTGAGCTGCAGCAGCGCAGCCGCAGTGCTGCGGTGCCGCGGCTCCGTATCCTTCCGCGGCCAGCACCGTGTGAGCCGAGAAAAAGTGCATCGATTCCCGGCGGGAATTGCCGCTGGACTCCAGCTGGGGTCTGCACGGGTGGGCAGTGGCACCTGGCTTCTATCGGCAATAGCGTGGCACCACGACCAGGGCTGAGATTGCCCCTCTGTGCCGGCGCTGCTGAGGCACCTCCAGTGCTGGGGACAGCTCTGGGCCCCTCAGGGCAGGAGAGACACTGAGGGGCTGGAGCGTGTCCAGGGCAGGGAAGGGAGCTGGGGAAGGGGCTGGAGCCCCAGGAGGGGCTGAGGGAGCTGGAAAGGGGCTCAGCCTGGAGAAAAGGAGGCTCAGGGGGGCCCTGGTGGCTCTGCACAACTCCCTGCCAGGAGGGGACAGCCGGGGGGGTCGGGCTCTGCTCCAGGGAACAGGGACAGGAGGAGAGGGAACGGCCTCAGGCGAAGTTGAGGTTGGACACTTGGGAGAATTCCTTGATGGAAAGGGTTGTCCAACCCTGGCAGATCTGCCCAAGGCAGTGCTGGAGTCCCCATCCTTGGAGGGATTTCAAAGCCCTGTGGATGTGGCCCTTGGGGACAGGGGCCAGTGCTGGCCTGGGCAGTGCTGGTGTCACAGTTGGACTCGCTGGGCTTGGAGGGCTTCTCCAGCCTAAACCATTTTGTGGTTCTGAATAGATTCAATCTGCCCAAAGCTCCATGTTCTACAGTGGCACAACAGCTCCAGGCCAGGGGTCCCGAGGTGTGGCACAGACACAAGGCAGCCCCAGAGCCTTCCCAGCCTCCCGCCGCTGCCTGCACCCCAAACTCAGCAACTCTTAACACAGCAGTTTCTCCCCATATGTTGGGAGGTTTTTTAGCTACTGCTTTCAATAATCTCTGCAGAACTTTAACCACTTGTGTTGAGGTAATGGGGAAAGGTAACCAAAGTCCTGTTCATCAGCAGACATCCAGGGTCACCACAAGGGAATCAGAGCCTGGCAGTGCGTGTTTGGGGACCCATCAGCCTGTGAAACACAAGGCTGTTCTGTCTGCAAAGACCATTGCAGTGATGCCCAGAAGGTTCCCTGAGGCTGTTCAGCCTGGTAAAGGGAAGTTGGCATGAAGACCTCACAGCACCTTCCAGTATCCAAAAAGGGCCCACAAGGAATCCAGTGAGGGACTCTGTCAGGAACTGCAATGACAGGACAAGGGGGAATGTGTAGAAATTGAAGGAGGGGATCTTCAGGTTAAATATTAGAATGAAATTCTTTGCTATGAGGGTGTTGAGACACTGGGACATGGTGCCTAAGGAGGTCATGGATGCCCCAACCCTGGAAATGCTCAAAGCTAGGTTGCGTGGGGCTTGGGGCAGCCTGGTCTAGTGGAAGGTGTCCCCGCACATGGCAGTGGGGGTCAGGACTAGATGAACTCTAAGGTCACTTCCAACCCCTTAACATTATATGATTCTATGAGTGGTGAAGCCACACGATGGGAGTATAATGGAGTTTTTGGGGGTGAGAAGGTCAATTTCAGATTTGCTGTAAGGCTGTTGGTGACCCTCTGGGGTTTTTTTTGCCTTTGTCTTCTTGATACTTTGATATATATCATATATCTCCACTTCAAGCCACTTCCTTTGCACCTGAGGTCACACCTCCCTAACATAGCAGTTGTCTCTCCAGAGTCAAGCTCATCCTCTAGGCTGAAAGGGTTTCTGCATTCAGTGATGTAGGTGTTATGATTCAGTGTCTTGGGCACAGGTCCCACCTCAACAGGGTTGTTATTCCCAGGAGCCAGTGAGACACCTCACAATATTTAGCCCTTCTACAGAATGTGAACTCATAGAAATCCCCCTCTTGCCTCTTTTGTGCCTAGATTTTCCCAGCTTTGAAGCAGACATGTGACTTAATTTTTTTGGTAGCATTTTTACCCAGTTCCAGTTTATGAAATTAACAGCAAAGTAAAATGGAGAAGATCCCCTCTGCAGACAAAGCAGAGCATCTGAGAGATTGCCATCATGTTTTTGAAAGATAAGGTGTTGCAGTCATGTTGTGCCTGGAAACATAAGGATTATTCAGCCAGCACAGCACTTGGTTTGTGGAGTTTTCACTGCATTCAGAGAGAATTTTTTTTTCTGTGAAGAGTAAGTTAATTAAGCTCAGTTTTCATATGGATTTGCGTCAGACATTTCCTTCACCTCTCCTCTGCAACAGATTCGTGGCTCCCTCTCCTCCTATCTCCAAGGCTGATTCCTGATACATCCAAATCTCCCAAAAATCCCAAATGTCCCCAAACTCCTTGTGTTGTCATCCTGTCTGGAGCAGCACATGCTGTGCCTGGTTCAGGGATGTGTGTGCTTTGGCTGGCCAGCTGCCTGCCCCTTATCTACTCTCAAGGAAGCCAAGCAGTGCTGATAAGGGCTGAGCTCTCCCAGCCTTTCTCCCCGGCAGAGCACTCAACAACATGTGTCTTCTCTAATTCTTCCTGTTTGCCATGGAGCTTGACAGGCTTTGTATTTCCAGAAGCTCAACTTCTCTTTCAGATGTGGTTGAAATCAGTCAAAAGGCTGGCCAGCTTATACTAGGGGACCCTAACACACAAACACACACAAAAATCCAACGTTTGCATAAACTTTTGCCTAGAAAAGGAAATTGCAAGCAGCAGGAGGAAGAAATCAAATGGGAGAAGGCAGGCAGGCAGGATGTACATCTGCTCTAGAAAGAGCTCCCAGCACCTCCAGGAACAGTGTTGATGTAGATTGGTTATTAGAGAGATGTTCCTTTTGATGAGGGTGATGAAGCACTGGCACAGCTTGGCCAGAGAGCTGGTGGTTGCCACATGTCTAGAAACTTTTAAGGTTGGGTTTGGCAGAGCTTTCAGACACCTGATGTAGTTGAAGATATCCCTGTCTTTGGCAGGGGAGTTAGATTGGATGATCTTTAAAGGTCTCATCCAAATCCAAATCCAAACTATTTTATAATTATGTGAAATTATACTTGATTTAGTAAAACAAATTGAAAAACTCAATTCCTGACACCATAGCTGGATATTGCTATGTCCTATTAATTAATTAATCAATCACAGAATCCTAGAGTGGTTTGGGTTGGAAGGTTGGAAGTTCATCTCATTCCACTCCCCTGCCATGGCAGGGACACCTTCCACTGTCCCAGGCTGCTCCAAGCCCTGTCCAGCCTGGCCTGGGACACTGCCAGGGATCCAGGGTGCTCTGGGCACCCTGGGCCAGGGCCTGCCCACCCTCAAAGGGAAGGATTTTTTCCTAAAATCTAGCCTAAATATTTTCTTCTTTTTTTTAGTTTGAAATCATTTCCCCTTGTCCTTTCACTATCTACTGTGTAAAAAGTTGTTCACCATTTTTTTTTATAAGATCCCCTTAGGGGAGGTCTCCTTGGAGCCTTGTCTTTTCCAGGTGAGCAGCCCCAGGTGTGCCAGGCTGGCTCCAGAGCAGAGGGGCTCCAGCCCTGGCAGCATCTCCGTGGCCTCCTCTGAATTCAGCTGAGCTGCACGCATTTCTCAAACCACATAGCTCAGTACATTTTGGACATTAGCAGCTGGGTACAAATGGCTGTCAGTCCTGTTCAGATTTGAGGCTGCAGTGCAGGAACATGAGCATCTCCCTTGAGGTCTCTGAATGTGTGTGGGGGGTTCAACACCCTCTTAACAGGATCTTCATGTGCAGAGACAGCAACAACTCAGCTGTATCTCTTATCTGTCTGCCAAAAAGAACAAAGGAGGTTGAGCAACTTGGTCTAGTGGAAGGTGTCCCTGCCTGTGGAACAAGATGATCTGCAAGGTCCCTTTGAACCCAAACAATTCTGTGATTGTATGAAGTAACCTAGGACCTAAAAAAAACATGATGAAGCAGTAGCTGGCTATGCTGTGCTACAGAGGGTACATGTTGACTTCCCAAAGCCTGTGACCAAAGGAAATACAACATCAATAATCAGGTAACTTCAAAGACACCTAGGATTTCTGAATGACCCAACACTAGCAGATATGCCTGCGTGGAGGCAGAGACAAGTGCAGAGTGCAGTGCCAGGAAGACAGGTCTTGGAGGCAGAGCAGATAGTTTTTGTGTTGAAGTCATTATTACCAACATGTCAAAATGTCGTGTTAAACTGAAAAAAATTGGAAGATATTTGAGAAAGGTTGTGATGCAAAAAGATGAGCCAACATGTTCAAGACAGCTAACAATAGGGGAATCCTCACCCTGGTCTGCAGCTTCCTCATGAGGGGAGCTGAAGGGTCAGGCACTGGTCTCTTCTCACTGGTGACTACTGACAGCACCCAGGGAACAGCTGGAGCTGTGCCAGGGAGGGTTAAGGTGGGTATCAGGGAAAGGCTCTTCCTTCCCCAGAGGGTGCTGGCACTGCCCAGGCTCCCCAGGGAAGGGGCACGGCCCCGAGGCTTCCAGAGCTCCAGGAGAGCTTGGACAGGGATGCACAGGGTGGGATTGTTGGGGGGTCTGGGCAGGGACAGGGGCTGGACTCTGCCAGAGCTCCAGGAACATTTGGACAATGCTCTCAGGGACAGGGTGGGATTGTTGGGGGGTCTGTGCAAGGCCAGGGGCTGGACTCATGGTCGTTTTGGTTCTCATCCAAGTCAGGATATGCTGTTTACTTCTGTGTATAAAAACAACCACAAATCCATGGAAAACTGCTGTTAAATGTTCCTAGAGTTCTTAGCTCATTCTGTTGAGGAACTGTTCTGTACTTCAATAGGTGCTTTGTCTCTTGCATCACTGGCTGCACTGTTGTTTCCTTGCTTTCTCTAAATGCCATCCAAGCACATTATTTTCTCTCCAAACTTACATAGAAGTAACTTGCCCCTTGCACAAATCTGCAAAAGATTATGAAAGAGGGAATGGCACTGAGTCTGGAAGCTGTGAAAGGGGCAGATTCCCTTTCACTCTGCATTACTTCATGGCCAAACATGGAAACAGCCTGTCCATGCCATTGCAGGGCTGCCTGCCGTGGGGGAAGCAGCACAACACTGGCAAAACCCGCCCCTATTGTTGGTACCATCATGAAAAAACTCCAGCAGGACTGAGATTGTGCCTCCCTCAGAGGGTTAAATATGGATTAAACCCCTTCTCCTTGTATCTCATCAAGCTTGCACACAGCTTCATGCTGTATCCGTTCTTCTGGCAGCACAAAGAGGGTTAAAGAGAAAACCACACTCTGCTTTCCCCGTCACATCATGAGGAACATGTCAGTTGATTTTCAAGACAAGTAATGTCTGGCATACCGTCAAAACAGGCATTGCATTAAAGTGACTAGAGAAGAGCTTTAGCATCATAAATTTAAATAAAGCCATTGCACGAGGGATAAAAATCTCCAAAATAAACTGCAACTTTATTCAGTCATACCAGCATAAATTAAATACTCACAAAACTTCTCAAGCTTAAAAAAAAAGTGCTGCAATCTAAGGCTGGGAATAGCAGCAAAATACATTTAAAAGGCATTGCAATAACCTCTGAAACCTTGAAACACAAATCTGTTCACTACCTCTTCTGAAATGCAGAAGCATGTTTCCAATATTACACAAATCACTGTCACTTCAGACTGGGCTGTTGGGAGATTTCAAAACAAAGCCAAAAAAAAAAAAAAAAAGAGGAATCAGTTCCACAGTGAAAAAAAAATTTGACAAAAAATAAAACTTGACAGCTCTTGATGTAAGCCTGCTGTGTCTGTCCTATCCCCTTGGCAAAGCAGACTTAAGAAATAACCACTGTTCAAAATAATAGGCCAAAAGCAAAGTTCTGCCTTTCTGACACATCATGGCACGGACTGGTTGGTGTCCGTGGTTTGTGGTATAAAGTAGGGTGCTTTCATCAGGTGGAATGGAGCTAGACACCATCCTTAGAAGTGACATCCCCCTTGAGACACTCACAGCACAATGAGAAGACCTATATACCTGTTCCTAATTTACACTGTATAATTTTGATGAGTAAATGATTTAACTCTCTTACCTTAATTCCTAGTGCCTCTCTGCACGTAAAACCAGTTGCCCTGAGTGACCAAAAGCGTGGTGAATTGACAGACAGCTTGGTCACAATCAGACACTTGAATTTTTAATTCCTTTACTGCATTATCTTGCTTGATTTTGTGCTGAAATTGACAGGAAACTTTCATGCACCGAAACTGGCTTTTCCTTCCCCAATTCTGTTTTTTATTGCTTAGAAACTTCTCATTTTGCCAGCATTTCTGTTTTGCCTCAAATTATTCCTTTGTCCTTTTTTATTCTTCCAAATACTGCACCATTCATCTGCCTACATCCTTTATTTTGGATTAGTTGATTAGAAACACATTTATGCTAACCCCAAATAAGCCATCATTGAAGTGAAATAGCCTTGTTTACAAAGAGATTTACACAAGTTTATCTCTATTGACTTAAATAAACAAGTGTAATTTGTGAGTAGGCCTGGGGGACAATAGCTTTGTTTCTGCATTAATGGTAGGCCTTGGTCCAAGAAGGATTTGAGTATGGTGTTTAAATCTATGCAGTAAATAAGCCAGTGGAACCAGTCACAGAAACAAAATTCAGCATAAATACAAACCTGGTATGATTAATTTTTTGATCATCTTTATTTCTTTTTTTCAGTTTGCTTTTTCCAGGAAGCTGACATTAATTCATTACATTGAAATCTGCAAAATAATCAAGAAAAAAAAATAGTTTGTGCCTCTGTAGGAAGGATCAAAATAAACCAATTTATGCCGTGATCAGTTATTGCAATACAGTCTGTTTCTGTTTTACACTGTGTAAGATGCACTATGCTAATTAAGCATATGTTTGTATAGATTAGTCTCAATGAGATTTACCCCAGTTTTCTACACCATCTGTGCAAGATTGGTAGCCGAGTTGGGAGTGATCTCTGTATATATTGTCTATACTAGTAGAAGAAGTGTTTAGAACACCTAGAGGTAGAAGTTTTCTTTTTGTTATTATTGGTCTAGCAAACCTTTATTTAGGGATTTTTGGCCATTCTCCTTGTGTTTTCAAAAACTAGTGATTTATGACATTATCAATTTAAAAGTTTTGATTAAAAGTTATCATCTTGAAAGATTTGTTCTGGTGGACCAAATAAATCAAGCAAGACTCTAAAGGACCTGACAAATCCTTTCTTGCTTAGATTCATTTAGAGATACAAAACATATATTACTGTTAAGCAGGTGAAGATAACACAAAATAAAAATGTTGCCATAAAAAAAAAATAGGCCTTAAAAATATAGTTGGACTTTATCACTACAAAGCTGTCATGTTGTTTATTTTAGCTCTTGGCATTTGTCATGATGAATAACTAATGAAAAAAAAAAAAAAAAAGAAAAAGAAAAGAAAAAAAAAGTCCATCCTTCTCACAGTGCTTGCAGCCAACTGGCAACACAGACCAGATCTCACCAGTATGTTGGCAGTCATTGTCCTCGTGCTGTGTTCTGACATCAAGGGGTTAAAAAATTAACATTTTATCAGAGTCTTCAATTTTATGACTAAGATTGAACATTACAACCATTACTGCATGTTGTTCACTTCGAAAACCAAAACATTTCCCCCAAAGGATCCCTTTTTGGGTCCACAAGCTTTGCAGCTGAGAGCTGTTGCAGGAAAGGCAGCTCAGCTCTGGTGACAAATTTGGGTGGAGAAGGATCCCCTATCTGCTTGGTAGGTTGGTGTGATGAAAATGGGGCCCTCTCTTTAATCTTAATGCCATCAGGTCTCCTTATACCTTTTTGTTGGTTTTGTTTTGTCACGCTGATGTCTTCACATACAAATCTTTATCCCATGTAAGTATTTGGCTACTGAGGGTGAGACACCTCAGTGGGGTTTTTTTTCTTAAGTAAACACTCTAAACCAAGTTTGTTTGGTCTTTGCCTGCTAGGAGGATTTCCAAACTTCCACATTTATCCCAAACCCTCTTTACCTCTTCAGTTTTCTTTTTAAAGTATAGATATTAAAACCATATAGATATTAAAACAGCAAACAGCCCTTTAATTCTTTTACAGTGGTACAGTTCTCTGCCTTTATTCACTTGTGTTCTGTTTATGCGTTCAAAGGCCCACTTTCCACTCTGGGCTACTATGTAAATCTAGGAATAGATACAGTGACCTGTAAATCCTTTTTAAAGCCACTGCTTTCCCAAATGCAGCGCCTGCTCTGCACGTTGAGATGTGCACCCCTGACTCCTTCAGACAGCTGTCTTAAAAACACCAATCTGAGTGACTACATCTACTGCAGATTGGCCTGTGAAAGTAATTTGTCAGTATTTATGAAACATGGCAGTAAGAAAAGACTCCCAGCCTCCAGCCACGGACAAGGATGGCTTTTGATTTTTCAGACCTCCACACTTACAGGTGAGGAAATGTCAGACAAAAATGAGAACTTAAATGCTTTAGAGTGGTAATACTGGTGGAAATGGAAATGGAGATGTTTGTCTTTTGGTAGACGTGACCAAACCAAACCTGAAACTGCAGTCTGGCTGAGTTAGCTCCTTCATGCAAGTTTGACACAGCTGCAGGCAAACAGATTACAGATCATAGAGTTTTACGCAGCAGAGATAAGGAAATCACTGCATACAGACTGCAAAAGTCAGATTCAGAATTAATCAACCTGTTGATAAGTGTCACGGCAGGGAACAGGGCAGAATGAGCTACAAATGATGAAAACCTTGGAAAACAAGGGAGATGACAAGATGACACCATGGACAATTAAAAGGAGCAGCATCTGAAATAGAGGCAGTGTTCTGCAAAGGACAAGAAACAAATGCAAGGGCTAATATTCAATAATCTGCTTTATTTGTTCATTCCAGGATACATTGTTTTCCAAGCCTGCACAAAGAGCAGTCTGCAGCAGTTCGGAGTCTACAGCAACAGAAGAAAAACAGTAACAGCCTTCGGAAGGAGCATCTTGCTATCATCCATTGGCTTGAAGATAAAAGAAAAAAAAAAAAAAAAAAAAAAAAAATCCAACCAACCAACCAAAACAAAAAAATAGTTTGCACCTCAAGCACTATTAAGACATTATATGGGAAATGTTCCAAGGACATTATGTCTTCTTTGCAGAATGAATGCAAACATATTTCACAAACTTAAAAGCTAAACTAAAGATATAAGTAAAGATTTAAAGCAAGTTTTTATTTTGGACTCAAGGACCCACCTTGTCATCTGTGTGTAGTTTTGACATTAACTGTGTTCAGTGTAACCACAGACTTCTCCTTAGATAACAAAGGGGCTAGATGTTTGTGGTTTGCAGGGCAGAGGCTAAGAATTTTGGCCCAAGCACTCCTGGTGGGTGATTTTATCACAGTGCAATGCTTTGGAGGACCTTGAATTGGGTGCAGTTGTTCAATTTCATGTATGAAGCTCAGCTGAACTCTGGCCCACCAGGGAGAAAAAAGCCCCTTAGAAGTTAAAGAAAACAGAAGAATCATCTGGAAAGCTGTTTCCAGGATTCATCTATAGTTTAATGAGAGTTGAAAACCTCATGATGGAACTTGGTATCTCAGGGTTTGTGAGTGCTGTAACCAGAGCAGAATGGAGTTCAGGGCTGGCTGGCTGGCTACCCTGGTGGATTTTGCAATGCACCAAACTTGGCAGGTGATTACACTCTTTGGGGAGGAAGAGAGTCAGGGAATGTCAGGCTGAACTCTGTCCATTCTTAAGAAACACCATGGAGACATGCCTGGAGCGGGTTTGGATCCAGCAGTCATTCTGCCCAAGGAAAGTGCCCAGCACAAGCCCTAATGACTCTGCTGATGGGCACTGGGAGCCACAATGCTCCTCCTGTGAGAACTGCCCTGTCCTGAAAATGCTTGGAGAAGTGACAGCCAGTCACTTGGCCTTCTTTTTGATCACCCATTCCTGAATGCTATCTTCTCATCCTTCAGCTGATGTTCCTGCTATTTCTCCTGCAGCTGATGTGGAGGAGAAGCACCTGCAGTGTCTCACCTACCACATGTCAGTGCCAGACAGCTGATTGTCAGCCTACCTGTGGAAGTGTCTAGACTCAGTGATGTGCTGTCAAATGCACAAAGTTGACAAAATGATAGGGGAGAATATTTTCCCGGTGAATCCTCTTTCAGTCATGATCTCAGAGGTTATTTTGTCAGTGGCAAGTACAACATTTTCAGATGAAGACAATTCGATGAATCAACTCTGCCTCTTTAAGGCAGAGTTCTATGGTTTGTTTTGGGTTTTTTGGGGTTTTTTTTGTTGGTTTTTTTCCCCCAAAGTCCATCCCTGTCATCAGCTCAGGGCTTACACAAGTTCCCCAGGCACATGCAGTACTGCAGTTACAGGTAGTTTGCACTTATTTAACAGCTAATGTCAGTAGATAGGGGTCTCCTGCTGCTAGATAAAGCCAGAAGAAAATCCGTGACAATTTGCATTCAGAGTACATTTTAAAATTAAGGCTAGTGGCTTGGAAAAAAAAAAAAAAATTAAACAGAACATCAGTATCTCCACTTAGCTTGCTTCCCAGCAAAAAGGTGAGGAGCAGAGAAGAGTGAGATAATTATCCCAGCACCATTTATTTTCCAGACAGGTAGGATTGTACCCATGAATGAATCCTGCCATTCTGCTCTCCTGTCTTTTTGCCCTTTTCTGAGCACAAAGACTGACTGGCTCTGATACAGCTCAAGTCTGTGACAAGACCCAACCAGAGGCTCAGCTGTTGGTGGGGCTGCCAGGTCTCTCACAGAATGCTTTACTTGGAAATCTCCGTGCTCCAAGCCAGGAGCTGTGGCAAGAACAAAGCCTTGAGGAGGAAGATCAGGGGAACAGGGCCAACCATGCAAGAAAATTTGTAACATGGTTTTTCTCTATAATATATACCAAAAATAAAAAGGGCATTTGTGGGATTTACAGGCTAGGCCTGTTCTGGCTTTTGAGAGTGCCTTGAGGCTATCTCCAACACCAAATCCTAGCAGACAGATGGTTGGATGCACTTCCCCAAATGTTAGAAGTTAGACTTCAAAGTCTGAGTTACTCATACTAAAGTTTCTAGAGGACAGTTCATCTGGCCTGTTTTAGAGATTGTTTTAGGGTGAGATGAATAATAATAGGGATTCTCTCTATGTTTCTGCACTGACAATAAATGTAGCCTCTCAACTTTTAGATACCTCAGGCTGCTTCAAGTCTGCAAGCCTGGCTCTGGACACACAGCAGAGCACGAAGGGTCCAAGCCTGCAGGGTCTAAACCTGGAACCAGGTCTGAGGCTGGCCACAGCAGCCTCCTTTTCCCCGTGCTGCAGCAGTGTGAGCACACCAGCAGGGCATGGTGCAGGTACCACAGCCAGAGACGCAGCCGGCGTGGAACCAGCGACACCCAGACAGAGCCAGACCTGCTTCCCAAACAGGGCAGGCACGTGGAAAACGCTGCTGCAAACGGCCCCTGGCCTCACCTACATCCCAAACCGTGCCCAAAAATTGTCTGTAGAGAGCAACTGGCCCAGGGCCCGGCCTTTCCCAGGACTGCAGCAGTCAGAGAGCAGGGACAGCAGAGCTCTGTGTGTGGGGCTTTCTCATCGGCATCTGCTTGGTGCTGGCATCAGGCTGAGATGTCCCCAGGCTTTGGCATCCTGTCCTGCTGCACAGCAGACCTGGCTTCCTTCTTGGAGACACTTGGAATTGCGCTTCAGTAGGGTAATACCTATACTAGGGAACAGGGTAGGGTGCAGAGTTGGGGGTTTTGGTGTTTCTAAAGGTTTCAAGCTTGGGTCTGTTTGTTTGTTTGTTTTGTCAGGTTTGGGATTTTTTGTTTTGATTTGATTTTTTTTAAAAAACCCTTGCTGTCCCAAGCATCCTCAGCACAATCACAAGATAAAACCTCAGTTTTCCAAAGGCAGGCATGATAAACTCAAGAATTAAAATACAAATCTGTTGACGTTCAGAATTTCTACCTGCCATGTAAATCTCTGGTGTAACACCACAGTGTCCAGCATAGCTGGAAAAACTGTATGACAAGGTCAGGACAGGAATTGATCTGGGAGCTCTGGAATTCCCTTCCTTGCTGATCTTGCACAACATCACTGTTTGCCAGCTGTTGCCTTTGCCTCCTGTTCTTCATCCTACAAGTTTTTAAACAGTTTTTTAGGTTACTGTACATTTGCATTGTAGTGTGCTCAAGAAGACAAGACTACCAAACTTCAGTAAATTTTTTTCACCTTTTTGTTTATTTTTTTTTCCTTCCATTTTTGTACAGTTTAATATCTAGGTGTCAGACGTTCTCCTCTAGTGGGTCCTGTGAAGGAATTTCTGATTATTTTGCTTCCCTTCATGTCAGTGGACATCCATCCCTACCTGCCAGCTTTGTCACTGACAGCAGCTCCATCCTGCACGGGGTGAAGGAGCTGGTCTGTGGTTGCATCTCACATAGACCCCCCTTCACAAAGAGGCAGTAATTGTTAAATAAATTATATGCTTTATTGTCCACATGTTAATAACTTTAATCCCACCTCCAACTACCACGTTTAGAAATGTGATTAGGGAGGATTATACCTCACCTAATGCCTAATCAGTTGTCTGTTCCTGGCTGGCCTTTTATTCCCACACACGCAACGTGAGGGATCTAATCAAACATCTTGCACGCACGGAAAATGCCGAGCGAGTTAAAAATCAGTTGAGTGAGAGCAGGTAACAGCCAGAAACCAGACGTGACTGAAACATCCACCACTGTGGTTACAGCTCTGGGCAGCACCCAAACTCACACCCTGAGCATTTCTTTAGGCTGATGAAAAACCAAAAGGGCTGGAGGTAGATCTCCACCAGACTGGTTTTCTGGTGTTTGTTGTTGCTGTTGGTTTTGTTTCTTTATTTGTTTTGGGGTTTTTTTGTTTAGTTTTGATTTGTTTGGTTGGTTGCTTTTGGTTTTGGTTTTATGGTGGGGTTTTTTTGACACAGTGGGGTTGCTTTTTTTCCCCCTTCTCATACAATTCTTGGGTTTATTTTACTTTACAAACGTGGATGCCTTAATAATGAGCAGGCTGCTGAGTGCCACATTTCAGAAGCTGTCTAAACATTCTCCCTCAGAGCTGGTCCCTGAGCTCCACTCCTTGCTCCCTCTCTTGAGGTGAGGTTCAGTTGCTAGGATGAGGCAGTGAACATGAAGTGACATCCTGCTGTCCCAAAGTAAAAAGTTGGGACATTTTTGAAGTTGGAGTTTCCATGGGTGAAACTTTGGTGAGCCTTTCCCCCTCGACTGTGAAACCTGAAATCACAACCTACTCCACCTTACCAAGGATTCACATCACACAAGCACCCAGACATAATCACCTCTTCCCCTAACAAAGACAAGGGCAGACAGGCAGCACCTCTTGGGGTTCCCCAAGTACTTTAACACCAAGAAAAATAGCTTAGTGAGAACCAGTAGGGTCTAGAAACTCCTTTCCAAAAAGGTGTAGGACCAAAAAATGCTTCCCTACCATAAGTTGGTATAACCCTGTTGGTACTATGGGAGCCACACCAGTTGTCCAGCTGAGGTTTAGCTCCTCTTTCCTGGAGCACCAGCTCTGTCTGCTTTCTCCTTCCTTTGACACATCCCCACAGCCAGCAACAGCTCGTGGGAAGGCAGAGCCAAAGCTGGGAACAGGGGTTGGAATTCATCTCTGGTAGCTGCAGCCCAAGAAAGGAGGTTTGTCAATTCTGTGTCCTTGCTGTGTGCTGCAATGTCAGAAGGACGTGGAGCTACTGCAGCCAGGCCAGAGGAGGCCACGGAGATGCTGCCAGGGCTGGAGCCCCTCTGCTCTGGAGCCAGCCTGGCACAC
>VZUI01004838.1:0-16564 GCA_013401135.1 Cettia cetti
ATTGTATGTTCTTTTATTAATAGAATTTGAAAAATGTGATAAATGAATATTCTTAGATTGTAACAAAGTAGAGATGGGGGTTGTTCTTTTTTTGTAACTCCTCAACTAGATAGAAGGCAGAAGGGACGTCTGGAATTCCTGAAGATAAAAGAACAATTGAGCCTTGTAGAGTCTGAATCTTTGGAAGACAGATTTACAACACCCCCCAGACTGCATGGAGTCCCATAAATAAACTGTATATTTAAGGGGGGTCTTGAAACCAAAATAAATATTTGAATCATGCATAAGCTTATTTAAATATTGTAATACAGAAGTCCTTAAAGGATCTGAAGAGAGACGGGGTGCTGATCTTGTTGGTATCAGCACCTTGGCCAAAAAGCTTTGTTTCTTTGTCTCCTAATTGTCTATTTTATTTTATTTTATTTTATTTTATTTTTATTAAACTTATAACTTTTACATAAAAGTGAACCGTGCTTTTCACATGACCATTTCAGCAACCTGTTTTCCTAAAGCCTTTTGGGGTCACTGCTTTTCCATCCTGGAGATTAGGTGTGGAAGGTGACAGAAGGCATTGCTGCAGCCATGCAGCCACACATACACACAAGGGTACTTCTCTGCAGTAAGGATCAGGGCTAAAGTATTTAAGGGCTCAACCTAATAAGCTTTGGAGATTCCCTAAATTATGGTGTGTCTGGAGGGTGCTTGTTTTTCAACTCCTTGAAAGTGCCATAGAAATTACAGGGGGAGGGTTTTATTCAAACTAGTGGTTTTGGTTTGTGATAAATCTCGGTATTTGCCTGAAATATTTAATAGGAAAAAAATGACAGAAGTGTTTCACAATTGGATTCAGTAAAAGCACTGGCATCTAATTAGTTCCTGTCACCAGAGGGCATTGGAGGACAAGCTGATTTTTAGAAAGCAGGAGCCCTGTACCTTCAGTTAAAGCAGTAAATACGAACGATGCCAGTGAACCTGAGACCTCCCTCTTGATGGTCCAAAAGGAGCAACTCTGGCAGAAGCACTCAGGGCTTGGGGCTCTGGATTGGCCCCACGCAGAGCTGCGGGCTGAGGAGCCTCTTCCCCCCTGCAGCTATGCATCCGAGGACAAGCTTGAGCACAAATCAGGAACAGTGACTCAATGGTGCTTCAGAGATGGCCACGCAGCAGTGCCAACGCTTGGCAATCACCCAGGTGGGTTATCTGGAAGACATTGTGCAAGAGAGGCAAACAAAATGTCCAGTGACCTTCCCCCTGGAAACAAGGAGCTGGGGAGCAGGTTGAACCATCATTCCATGGCTCCCCAGCCCAGGCCAGCAGGGTTGTAACACACCTAGAGCACACACGGAGCCTGCGAGGCTCTCCTACGCTCCAGCAGGTTCCCTCTAGTTCCTTGTCAGATTCATTCAGTTCATTTCTCTGTTAAATATAGGCTCAGAGGTTTACAGCAGGAGAGGATTTGCTTAGACTGCCCCACTTGACTCAAGAGTAGTTCTTCAGATTAGCAAGGAAATAAAACCTGAAGCCAGGAAAGAGCAATAGGAAGCACTTACTTGGTACCAAAATGAACATTTCAGTTAGCAGGAAGAGATACCCTCCATTAGCATCCAACAAGGAGCCTGTCTGTGCATTATAAAGACTTCTAGAGGGAGCAGGCCAAGTGGCCCTGGTCCCTTATCAGTGTATAATAATGATGCTAATTTATAAACTACAGCTGTGGCAAATTGATGCCCCAAGTGAGATCCCTGAGGGCATGAGATCGCTGGTTTCAATTAGAGAGTGGATACCGCTGCTGTGTAGCAATCAAAGGCCTTTCAGCCAAAGGCAGGGCTTCTTGTGCTTTCCAAGCAGGGTCAGCCCACCACCCTAATAATGATATTCCAGGCTGTATCAGGTAATGGTTTCATTTGGATCGTAGTTGACTACCTTGTTTTTCCTTTAGACGTGCATTCTTTTTTAATTCCAATTTCTGCCTCACTTCATTCTTGCAATGTGCAACCACAGGCAAGGGAAAGAGAGAAAGCAGTGGGGTGTATTAATTTTTTTGCAACCTTAAATTCAATGCCTTGCCAACTATACGAAATACAATAATCAATGTATGGATTTTTCCAGTACATCACATATTCAACAGTATGTCTGCAGTCCAAAAATGCTAACTTGCTGATTTCTCTTTAAAAGGCTGGTGGTCTCAAAAGAATGAGTGCTGGATATTGTCACATTGGCATTGCTTCGGATCATGGGAAAGAAAAGGAACTTCATTAAACCTTTACAGAGAATGCTTCCAAGTTGTCCATGAAGTTTAAAAGTGGATCTGATGTGAATTCATGACTTGGGTTGATACCAGGACATGCCTCAAACCAAAATTTATCCCATTCTCTTCTCTATACAAATTACCTTATTCAAAGTTTATAATCTGGAAAGATACAATTTTTCATAAATACTACACCTTTAATATTTTTATGTAACCAAGTCAAAACTACAAAAAACATAGACTTAACAAAGAAATGCGTTTATTTGAATACCTGTGTTTTTAGCACTGATGTTAATACTTTCACTACTGTGCTTTTAGCAATAAAACAATTTCAAGAAAGACCAATTTTCAATTTATTTGTAAACTTTTTTTTTTTGCATATTAAAGCCCATTAAAATATTTTTCTCCGTGTAGAATTACTGGTTTAATTTCCAAATATACAAATGCTTGTAGTATTAACCTGTTTTGCCTATTAAAGAATTGGGCCCTTTCTGCTCTCCTTCAGGGAAATGTGGAATTTAAAGGTAAAACCTGAACTAAAATCTTCAAATAACGCTAAGCTAGCTGTCCTGGTTCTAAAAGACTCGTGTCTGCCAAGGAAGGCAGGAACCTTCCTGTAATGGAAAAGATAACCCGCACCCTCCAAAATAGTATAACCTTGAAATTACAGGGCTTTCAGGCAAAGATACGGAAATCTCTTTGAAAGGAATAGCAGTTCTTTACCAGAATGTATGTATATATGTACACAGCGCTCCAGTGCGACAGGAGCCGGCCAAGACTCTGCCCCAACCCCTCTGCTTCGCCCGCCCCCTCCGCCAGGACAATTCCAAGGGTACGCCAAGGTATTGTCTCTCAATCGACATCCATTTGCCGTTTCCATGACAACAGATGGGAAGAAAATTCCTTGAAGAAATCTAAGCCCCAACACTAGCAAATGCCAAAAAAATTAAATTTTAATTAAGAAGTAACATCACAATAATGACCATAAGAAATTAAAAATGGACACGTTTCTAAAATGACCCAAACTGCTTTTGTTTCCTTTTGGACATTCCTAAATCATGAATAGTGCTGCAACTGTACAACCTGAAGTACATTCTGATATTTTCTGCCCACACTGTGCTTATTTCAGGTTACGAGTGTGTTACAACACTGCTTATTCAGTCATGTCCATGGACTGTAATGCACCCACAGCTCTATCCACCAGGGCAACTAAGCACAATTTATATGTCAATGCATTTGAAAGTTAAGATAGTTAATGGGAAATGCTACTTCCCTACCTGCACCTCCAGATTTTGTCAGGTAGGTATTCCCCCACCCATTTATTTATTTATCGCTCTATCTTTTCAGTCCTTTTTCTTTTAGATTATCTGATCAAGGCTTCCTAAAGGAGCAGTCCCTATCAGAGAAAATCGACCAAAAGGCAAGCCTTGCTCCTTCTCTAGGGGAACAATGGGTTACAAATCTTTATGGGGTCTCACATATTTTGAGAGCAGCAAGTAAATTTGCCATTGACAGACCTTTGATTCTTTCTTGCTCGGTCCTTTCTGTAACACACACTGCCAAATAAAGTGTTGTCGTGTCTGAAGTGTCATGGGCAAGGGCTCCAGTGTGGAAGCACCAATGAGCAGAGGAGAGCAAGCACAGGAGCACTTCACACGTGTTACTGATTGCACAAACAAGAACCAGGCCACTGGGATGCAGGGCTGTGAAATGTGTAAGGCTGGTTAGGCATAGGCAGAAATGGGACACGTCAAATTTCATGTTGATACAACACATAATGTGCACTTTTCCACAAGCATTCTCTTACTCCTCAGGAAAATAACTAATGGATTTTATGAGATGAGGGGCTTTTTGCTGTCAGAGGAGTGAGAGAGTGGAATGGCAGGAAATATGATTGCTATGTACAGCAGGGAGAAGTGCTACATCCTCATCTCAGAGGCCCCAGATCTCAGTGGAGGATACTTATAACTCTGTCTCTGAAAAAGATGGAAGTAGTTCTTATGCTGAGAAAGGACACCAAAAGCATTACCTAAAAATAAACATCTCAAGTCAATGCCACCTATTTCTACATTCCCTGTTTCAGAGCTGGCTAAATGAACTATATCATGAAATATTTGGCTTATTCAAAGAGTAATGAGGCCTGTCTGCAAGTGGAATGGCTTTTACTCTAAAATCTGCTAATTTACTCTGCAATATCATCTCTCTCTGAGTTAAGAAAGGCAAGTCAGTCAGCACAACAGGTTAGCTGATTCAGAGAGGGACCTGGGTGAGGAGAGGGAAATTGCACTCCCTTGTTACCTGGCTTAACTCTTGTGAGGGTCCACATGAGACTTACAGGCTATGTGTTGAACTGATACTGCTCCAATTCTGTGTCCACAGAAAACACAGAGGGGTTTTCAAGAGGAATAAGACTGAAAACTACCCCCAGCCAGGCTATGCTCATTCAAGGACTTCAGAGCACTCTCCAAATCTCTTTTCAGAGTCTCACAAAATTCCTGATTTGCAAGCTATGGAACCCAACCGGCATCCAGCAGCATCCAGCACGTCCAGAGCCACTGCTGAGTAGGTGGAACTGGGAAAACTCCCCTCAGATCTCTGGCTCTGGAGCAGTCTGTGCTTAGAAGGAGTGCAGGGTAAAAGAAACATAAACCCATAAAGAATATACTTTTCTCCTGGACAGTGTAAATTCAGGAAAGAAATGGCTGGCAGTGTGTCTTTACTGCAGATCACTTCTGTTCTGGTTTGATTTCAGAGAACTCCCTCCTAAACAACCAACCTGCCTAGGCTAAGTGTGCCTGATTTGCAGCTTGTTTTCTGTCTTTCTCTGAGGAACAGCTGGTCCTGAGTCTCCTCTTCCTTCTTTACTGGTGCAATCTCACAGAAATGCAAGGGGCCCCCTCCTTGCAGGTATGCAGTGCCTCAGAACTGGCCCTTTATTTCTGTAAAGGACTTAATTTCAAGGCCTTTCTAAGGTCCTAACTCCAAAAAAGCTATTTCAAAAAGGCTGGTTGTGGGAAGACTAGATGTTTAAATGGATTTAGGATCACCACCCAACCACTTTTAGGCTGGGATTTGCAGCATGAAGATAAGTGGGTGGATGTCGTGCAGGCAGTATGCCGCAGAGCTCTGGTCAGAAACCATCTCTGCATCCACTTCCAACTATTCCTAAATAAACAAACAATAACTAAATATACTGTCTAAGCAGTGTAGTAACAACCTGGCTCCGTGTGACAGCCACCTGCTGAACAGAGCCGCAAATCTCCCTTGCCGGCCAGGCATCCTGAGCTCCCGAGGCAGTAATTTGGTAGCATAAAGGAGAGGCTTCTCCTCAGGAAATCCCACGAGTTCCCGCAGCAGAAGGCACACACCAGTAGTTCTGGCATACCCTGCAGAGGGCAATGGCAGATGTACATCCGAGTCTGGCACTGCAAAGCACCCCGACAATAGAAAAAGAAGTTTTCCCTTGCCTGCCGGGTCTTGTCACAAGCTCGGGAGTCACTTGGCGCTAAACAAAGGGAATAAATCCTATCTAGAGCTGAATCAAGGCCCAGTGGAAGATGCGGCGGCGTGTAATTAGCCAGCAGCATGCGTGAAGCTCTCCAGATCTGCCCTGAGTGACTACAGCTTGTCAGGCAAAGAAAGGCCTCAGCAGCATTCTCCCTGTGAGATCAGAAAACACGTGTGGTCTGGCTTTCTTGCTCTGCTCGTTTGGAGAAAACGGGTGAGTGAAGCTGTGTGCCTTCTCTGGTGCATCCACAAGTGCAAAGCAGAAGGACTAAGCTGGAAGTGGTTAGTGTGGAGGAGGAAATGGCAAACAGGAAAAACCCTGGCTGCTTGATCTCTGTTCATGGATCCTTTTTTGTTTCGAAATCTCAGTGTTAGACCCAAGGTCTTCCTGAAGGTGACAGAAAGTGACTCAGAGCAGACTTTTTTAGGCATACATGCACCTAAACACAGAAGCACAATTTGAGGCAGTTAAGCCAGACTCTCTTACACTGGATTTTTTCACTTCTGAATGTAAAACCTCGTATGAGCCCCTTCAATTTGGGGCTGAAAAACAGAAGCACTCAGAACCAGGAACCACTTCAAAATAGCACCAATGAAACTGTATGTCACACACACTGACATGAAGTGACCACCATTAATTATGCAGGCATGCTACAGAAGTATAAAATGATATCTGTTTTGACCGAGGAGGGAAGTGAAGAAATGTTTACAAATCCTTTCAGCACAATAACCATAAATAACAAGTAAACAGCGACAGGAGCAACTGCTTCAGTGATATTGCTGTCATTTGTTGTGCCTGCATCAGCAGGCACTGCGAGGGAAAATCACTGTTGGAGGAGAGAGAAAGAGGTTGCCAAGCAACATGAGACCCCGTCCAGGGCACCCCCTCCCCTGCTCAGGAGCAGACAAAGCTTTCCCCTACAACTGCTCTGAAAGCTGAGCTGGCATCCATCAGGGGAAAGTGGACATGCTGTGGAGAGAGGGAGCAGGAAAGGGGAAGAGGGAAGAGCTTCCAGCTGGCAAGGAGGGGCTGCGGAGAAATGGGAAGAAATGGCAGTTGTGCCAAGGGAGGGGTGAAGAAAAGAGCTGAGGATACAGGATAGACAGAAGCCAATCCAGGATGGAGTGGTCAACCTGGGAATGTGGCTGCTTCAACAGTGTTTGGATCAAACCCTGCTCCAGTGTGGAAGGGCTGAACGTGTGTGGGGCTTTCCTGGCTGGAGAGAGAGACAGAGGAGCGTGGTAGAAGGACTCCGGAGAGGTTTTTTCCTTTTTAAAACATGTCCATGTAAACATGCCACTCACAACATCAGCTACTTGGGTCGTGTTTCTCAAGGGAGCTGACATCTAGGCCCTGCAAGCTCTGCAACCTGCCTGATGGGAGGAGCTTGCACTTTGGAATTCAAAGCTCAAGGGCAGCAGCCACATACCTGCTCTCCACCATTAACCTCCTCTGTCAGCACAGCGAGTCACACCAGACTTTCAAATGAATCTCAGGGAAGCAGGCAACACACCTGATAGAAATCAGGGAGCAGCTGAATATCTAAGTGCAGCAGGCACTTGAAAAAGTGTCAGGTTTTCAGTTGTGACAATGACTGGAGCTGCCAAATTCCCCTGGTAGCTGGGGTTAAGCAAGCACCACTCCCACACCAAAACCCAACATTTACCAAGAGTGTCTGGGAAAGTTGAAGATGCAAGCAGTAAATCATGGCACACAGCTGTGACTGTCTCTAACAGAAGGCAGGCTCAAGAGTGGACCCATCTGCAGGCCCTGGCTCACCAGATTCCTGAGCAAATGCTGAGATCTGCCTCATTGCCTAAAGGCATCAGATAAGGCCGAACATGAGCATGTGCTTCTTCAGCACAGCTGATTTCCACAAAGATGAAATTAAACTTCTGTTTGGATGAAAAGCCCGCCTTGAGCAGAAGCGGTTCACCAATTAAAAGAACCATTTGTCCAAGGTTAGGAAGGCAAAACCCAGCAAGTACTACATTATCACAGATCTACCAGGTGTTGTGAAGGGAGACAAGAGATGTACAGCCAACACATCTTCAAATCTCTTGCTGAATCTTCATTAATCCCCTGCATTTCAGATATCAGAGCAGTTACGGTCGCCTGGGGATCTGCTTCCACTTGGTCAATACCAACAGGAGAATCTTTAAACCTCCTTTTGATCCAGACATAAGTCTTGCAGGATACCCAACTGGCAGGCCAGCATTTGTTTCTCCCAAGATTCTCTGCTGCAAATGGGAGACACTACAAGCAGAGCTGGTGGCACTGCACCAGGCAGGAAATATCCTGACTCACTTATTGAGTTGTTTCTCAGCGCTGAGACACTGCCAGCTTGTGTTATACAGGCGAGATGATCATGCTGTCCTCAGCAGCTTTAGCCTGCGAGGTGTGGAGTGTAAGCCAAGCCAATCAGCATGGATGGAGAATGTGGGAGATAGCTTCTGATCTGCAGGCATCATCACAGGCATTGACTAAAGAAACAGGACTTTGCCTAACTCTCTCCTCAGGCGTGTGACTGGCTGCAAGGCCTAGCAACGCTGCCCCCAGGATCACAGGGTTTGCAGCACACATTAAATCCCTCACAAGGAAAGCCAAAGGAAGGAGAAGCTCGTTTACTGCATTTCCTCCTCCTCTGCTGCTAAACAAGAGAGGCAGAGTTTGCAGAATTCACTTCTTGAGTTAGGCTGTACCTCTTCCCTGCAGATTTGCTGCTTGTTCCAGAAACATTCAAGTTAGAAGGAGGAGAAGGTCTGGGGCACGGGAGATGAGGAATTCAACCTCTACCCAGTTTTCTGCCCCAGCTATTCCCTGATCACCAAATACATGCAGCTTTTGTACAGCAGTGCAGGTGTTCTTGTGTGTGCACCATTTTCCTGAAGGAATTCTCCCAAGCCATTGCACTTTTGAGGTCCTCAGAGCTAAGAACAGGTGGAGATTTATTTTTAAAAACCCAACCTTTTAGCACAATAGCACGTTAAAACTTTTGTTTTAACAAAAGACGACCCCACATTGCAATTACATAAGGTACTTCTTATAATAACCTAAACTAGCAGAGCCCACTACTGTTACTGCTTTAGCTAAACTGATTTTGATACATGAGCCAGCCTCATACATTGATTTATCCTATAAACACTTCCAGTGAAATATATGAGAGTTCAGGTATGTCTTCCCTTCCACCCAGAGGAGCCTCTCTGATCTTCAGAGCCTTCTAGGAGGTATTCAAGAATAAAAGATGCTGCACTGCTACTTGTGACTGATCTTGAAGAAGTTGTAACCCAGCACAGGCTGAGCATTGCCTTTTGCAAAGCTCTTTTCAGCTCTTCCAGAGTCAAAAACTGAGCAGCCCTGGCAATGTAATTCCATTAAAAGTGCTTCTTTGATCAGTCTGGTTCATGCCTAAAATGCTTTTGGTCTCACTACCCCAACCATCTGCTCTCCCATGACAGCAGTTCTGGTAAAGAGCAGCTTCTCCTGAGAGAGGAGGCAGCCTCTTTGGGATGGTCACCAAGAGGCAACAAAATACTGCTCTTTCCAAACAGGAGAGACTCAGTCTGCTAAGACACCACCAGCATCTCTGAATTACACGACATTTCACTGCTTAGAAGCTCTGTTCCTGCCTCCTTTTATGTCACTCTTTGCTGGATTTTGCATGTCCGTCACCATTTTGAAATTTCCACCTTCTGAATAAAGTCAGAAAAAATTTACAACTTCAGTGTCATCTGGCCTTAAAATGTTTTGCCCTTGTGGCTTTAACTTCTCAAATGACAAGCTCTGTCAGAGTTTACATTTATCTATCAGCAAGGTGACAATACTTTTAACCATTCTGAGCCAGCTTCTGAAAAGCACAGACTGTGTGGTCAGAAAGCCAACCCATACTACACCAAGAAATGCAATTAAAGGGCTTAAATCAGCAATTAGAGTTTCTAAGCACAAGCATCAAACTGCTGTTATTACAGTAAATCTAGTCTTGCAATCTTTAGAAAGAACAATATTAACACCCAAGAAAGTAAAATTTGGCAAGTTAAAATAACCTCTTTAAAGTCTTTTTTTTTTTTTTTACATTAGCCCTTAAAATTAGCAAGTTTGATGAAAGGCAATGAAATAGCCCACTTTAACATCAGCTGTAGGAAGTCAAAACAAACATCATACTGGTTTTGTTCCAGTGGTCTTATGGGATGGTAAAGGCTAATGACATTAGGCTGTCTGTCAGCTAGGTGATGAAAAATGTCCCTTGAGAGAATCCCTGGCAGTTTTAAGACTGGTCATAAGCTGTAGGAAGTGTGTTGCAGGCAGTAGGCTGAGGGGAGGCATTCCTCTCTCCCTTTGTCAGTTGTTTCACCCTTTGAAGCAGCCCGGGCAGTTCCTTTCTGCAGGCTGGCTGCTGGGCAGAGCCTACGTCATGCAGGCTCAGCAAGACCTGTAAATCAGGAGTAGGGACAGCACAAAGCTCTGCTCCTCCCTCGCATGGCCCACACCAGCTGCTCCTGAGGGGCACTGCTGCTGATGGACACAGCCCCTTTACAAAAACAGAACAAAAAGGCTTTGCTCCCAAAGAGGCTGCAACTGAAATCCAAAGATAAAGGAACAGCTGAATCCACAGAGGCAAGAAAGGCTGGTTTTGTTCTTTCCAAGCTTTCAAACAGGCAAGAAGCAGGCAGGGCTGGACTTTTTCAGGAACAAAACCTGGCCGTCATTTTGCACTCTTGTTTTCAGAAGCCAGTCTGTTTTATTTCCGGGGCAGGCTTTGTTGCCAGGCTGAGCAGCACTGTAAGCCTCCCTCCCACCTGTTCTTTTACCTCACTGCTCACTGAAGGGCCCTCTCCCATGCCCACATCCTGTTGGCACACAGAAACTGCTGGGAACATGGCTGGTGATTTCATTTGGCAGCTGTCTCTCCTCTTTCTGCCTTCCAGCCATGCAAGAGTGAGCTGTGGGCTGCGCCGCCGGGGTCTGGGGAGACTTCCACTGGTTCTGAAGTATGGGAATTATTTTATGATAAATTGGCTGCTCTGCAACTTTAGTTTCTGAGAAGTCCTAACATTTTTCTCACCAGCTGAGAAATCGTTTACACTCTCTGCAGTCTGAGAGGGAGTGGGCTCAGTGGGACAGATTACTCTTCCCTGTCAGAGAAACTAATTTGTTTTCAATTCTCTTTTGTTTCTTAACTTCCTGGAACTGTGCTATTATCAGAGCTTCTAACTAGTTCTAAAGTTACCCCAAAGCCATGTTGTATCTTGATTTGAATCTTATTTAGGCTCCTACACAACTGAATGCCTCAAAAATGAGAGTAAATCTGCAAAATCAAATACAATACACCAGTACTAGACTGAAAGTGCAGTAAAAAAATGTTTCTAGCAACAAAGATACGTACTCAGTATCTGAAATGAAATAAGAAAGCAAATCTTTGCATTAGGCAACAAAATTATCAGACATTACATGTTATGTTCTCATAATTACATTTCTTTAAGAGGTCAATGGATTTATTTTATGCCTGCCTCTGAGAATCAAGGTTGCCCAGGGAAGTGGTGGGATCACCATCCCTGGAAGTGTTCAAAAGGCACGTGGATGTGGCTCTTGGGGACATGGCTTAGTGGTGACTATGGCAGTGCTGTGTTAAGGGTTGTACTCAAGGATCTTGGAGGTCTTTTCCTACCTTAATGATTCTATTCTATGATTAGAAGGGGACAGCTCTGAGAAGCTCTTTTTGCTGTGCATCAATCTAAAACTGCAGTATAATTTTTAATGCTTGTCATTATTTTCTTTGAAACATGTTGATTCATATAGTTGTGTTTACACCAGGGAACAAGGTACACTTTGAAGGCATTTGTGCTATACTAGCATGAGATTTAGAGCAAGTTAAAAATAATTACTCTGCCTTTTTTCCAAATATGTATAGCACTGCCAACTTATCTAGCAACTCATCAATGTGGCATGATTATTTATTTGTTCTCAAAGCCTCAGCTACATTTGTACCATTTGTAAAACTTTTGTACCCAGCAGAAAGAAAAAGTTTGAGAATGTGGCCCTTCCACTTGAAAAAAAAAAAAAAACAACAAACAACCAAAACACAACAGAAGGCAAACACTGAAAGCTTACATCCTCTTTTTCTGTGATCAGATGAGATCATCCAATATACCCTGTGATCTTAATGTTTCTATCTGGTGGCAATGCTTATCATCAACTTCTGAGAAAGTTCAGCTTGCTTGCCTTGATTTTTAACCTAAAAGTGTGTAGGATTAAAAACCAACCAAAACCCCAGACATTATTTGGAAAAGTATCTTGAAAACTCAAGTAGTTCTACAGATCCTGACACTGTGAAGGGAGGTGAAAAATACCTATGTTCTTCCTTATGATGGATGACCTGTATTAGTTAATCTTAGTTAAAATCACAGAAAATACGATATAACCTGGAGTTGCATTTACACTGGCAACCTGACACCAAGCCCAAAGAGAAACTTGTGCAAGATTCTGACCAGCTGACCTGATTTAAACTACCACAGCTTTCCAGCATGGGTAACCCAGCACAGATTAGTTCATGAGGGTTCAGATGAAGGTTGTGAAGCCAGAACTGCAGGCAGGTGTTATAACCAGGGCACGTGAAGGGAGCAGCCCAACCTGCGACCTTTTCCTGGGAACTAAATGCAAGAGCAAGGCACTCAGGGCTCTGTTTGCTCTTCTGTTTATTCTTCTGAGCCTCCAGTCCTGACTTAGAAAGGTGCTAATGGGCAATACCACCTCCCCGGAGCAGGGATGGAAGTCAGGCTGCACTTAGCAGCCCTCAGAGGTACAAGATTTGGTGTCTCAGAACCAGGAGTTATTCAAAGAATCGGGTCAGTTAAAGATTAGGTTGTGCAAGAAATGCATAATATGCACTAGACAACTTGTTAGATAACATGATTCAGTAGACACAGAAGTTTGACTAATTCCTTAAAAAGAAATTAATACAGAAACACTGAGAAAAGGTACAGGAACAGTAATTTGGTGGGAAAAGCGATGTCCACAAACAAAGGTGTCACAGTCCTTGCCATAAGAAAATCTATGATGTGCTGTCTGTGCCTTCACAAAGGCAGCTGGCCTCAGCAGAGTAATCCAAATTCCTCTGACAGTCCCAGTAATGCCGACCCACAAAACTTGCATACCAACAAGTGTGGAGATAGATTAACATCACATCAATTAACTGGAATTCCTGCCTGTCTCTGCTGCACAGGCACTCGATTGAGGATTATTTGTCTTATTTATTTCCATGTAGTTGGGATCCAGATCCTTTCCTAAGATTTAAATGCCAGGAAAATATTTTAAACAGCTCGTATCAGAGATTTCAAAAATGAGAAATTTTAAGACTACCTAATGCTAGCTTGACTGTACTCCCACTGGAAACGAGAGCAACAAAACAAGGCCAAAGCTGACTCTCCTTAAAAATCCCACCCACAGTTCTTTCCCTTTCTAGACTAATGTTCTTTCAAATTTATTCTGCAGACAAAACCATGTGGAGTTTTACCCAATATTCCTCACTGGCCTCTGGACACCAGGGTCTTTTTCAATCAAGGTAAACACTTCCTGCTTTTATCTTGGACTGAAAAGTTTTACATAACTTTTAAAAATGTTGATATTACCAGGAAGTAATTGAGTGTAGACATCTGTTTTTTTTTCTTTGCATTAACACAGCCTTCCTAGAAGAACCCTCAGTGACACTGAAATCCCCGTGGCATTTCATAGAGCCCCACCAGCTTTCCCTTCTCCCTGCAAACCAAGGAGCTCTCACAGAGCTAGAACTTGGGACAGCCTAACCTTTCCATCCTCCTCTATTAACCCTTCCCCAGCTAATGTGTTAGAAGTATGAACTCTATGAGCTGGGGGAAGGATAACTAGCTCATGTCTACCACTCCTCTCCTTCCTAAACAACTTCTCCATTTTCTCTCTGCTTCAAACCAGAATTTTTTTGTTTGGGGCTCTCTTACAGCCCTATCTCCACTGTAAATTTACTGTAAGTCCAAAGAAGCACCACTTAAGTCAACAAATTGGATATGAAATAATACAGGTGCTCATAGACAGGCACTTGAATCAGGGAAGATCACAGCTGCTAGCCACAGGTGCTGTCACATGTAGTTTTTCATTTCATGTAAGAAATGAAAGATTATGATAACCTTCCCTTGAAGTAATGTTTCAGCTTTGTCCCACAGGTATGTTTACAGGAGTTATTCCAGCACACAGTGGAAGCTGTCCTCTGTAATACACACACAGAGTTTAAAACCACAAAATTAACAAGCCCTGCTTAGTCCTGGATGATACAACTGACCTCCATACCCTGCTATCTATCAAGTGGAGGTGACTTTATACTCTTCCCTCAGGGAGGTCAGAAAGCTAACTTCACTACAGCTTCCTTCCATGTCCTTGGATAAAAGCTGCTATATAAATGCAAAGCAGGTTATTAACAACATAAATAGGATTCTCTTCCCAAAACAAACACTCCCCCTTAGCACAAACTGCCATAATAATACAAAATGACAGAGCCAGGTCAAGCCACAGTGCTCCAACCCACTATCCTGTTTCTGGGATAATCACCAGTCTGGGGGGGATTAGTATTCCTGTCAGTTCCTGAGATGTCCTCTTGAAGGAGTGCTTTTGGATATTTTTGGGCAGTCCTATACCCACCCCTATCTGTAAACCCACATGAAGAGCCTCCTGCAGTGACTGTGTAAGAACACACATATCCCTTTTGAATGATTCTTTCCCAAGATAAGTCATGGGGAGCTGTAAAAATTCCCAAAGCAATATAACTAGAAAACATAACCAGAGTGGTTAACTGTCTGCAATCCTCGTTTTCAGTTATCCCCACCATATCAATCTTTTCCTTCTTGGAATTAGCTTCCTTTCCATGTATGTTGCGTGTGTTTGCCCACTACAAGTACTTCCATGGTTATGTCCAGTCTGTGAAAGGAAGGTAGGAAGTTACCTGGTTACCTTGTTAACCAGCTGGATGCAGGTTAACAGCTCCAGGCTGGGCTGAGAGCAAGGGCTGGTAGTGAAAGGTGATTATGGTGATTATAATTGAATGCAACACGTGCCAAGGGTCAGCAATGGGTCTGGAAACCCTGGGGAAGAGGGCTGGGTGTTACAGCAGAAGCCTGGGTTAGGATGTGCAGGTGCTGCAGGCCAGGAGAGAGAGGAGTTTTGATCCTTTCCTAACAGCCCATTGCAATGTAAAATGCCTGCTCTTCCTGAGCTGTTTACACTTGCTCCTTTCCCTACACTCCTGGAAAAGTTAGTCAGACAGAATGACATGTCACATCTACATTTGCAATTAAATGTTCTCTTTCTCTGATAATATTGCAACCCCACAAACTAATTACATAAAACTAAACCCATTAATTCACTAAGCAATTCAGTTGCACTGGCACTGCAAGCATCAGCCCATCTTACCCAAAACACGACGCTTGTGAAGGGGAGAGCCAGCCCAGACAAAAAGGAGACACAGATGCTCGTGTTACAATTGGAGGCACTGCATAGTCTCCCACCAAGACACAGATGGCTGGGGTGGGAGAAAGACTAGACAAACATTCCTGGATTCCCAGAGAATGACCACAGCTCTGGGAATCACAAAGTCACAGTGAAAAGTGAACTGATTTTAAAAATAGTTTTCTTCCAGAAGAAGGGAAACGTTATGGCTTACCACTGTGAGCTCAAAGTACACCAATGAGCAATTTAAATTATGTAGAAAACACAGATGCAAGGCCATGCCTGTTTTGGCAGCTCCTGATAATCTGAATTATTTAGGCAATGCTGAATATACTCATGAGAGACCCAGCAGGAAGAAACTTACCTTGTCATGCCTCTGAAGACTTGTCTTGGCCAAAAATGCTGCAAATTTTTGGTGGTGAGCAGTCAAATCTATATACTGAACATGCTTATTGTGTCTCTGTAGTGTACTGGGGTTGATAACCATACTGTGAGATAATTGAGAGGTGGATCAGATTCATAGTAACCTTTCATTTTAAAAAGGTGGACAACTATGGACACATGGCAGTGGGGCTGGAACGAGCTAAGGTTTAAGGTTCCTTCCAACTGAAGTCATCAGTGATTTTGTTAAGTTAGCTCATGAGAAAAAGACACAACCTAGTGCCTGCAGGTAGCAAAGGCTGAAATGGCATTGAAAACCATAAGATTGAAACAAGTATAAAGATGCAAGACCGGAGTCCAACAATGTTTGATGAGGAGAAAAGGACAGATCATGAAGGTAAACAGGCTGGAGCTGACACAGCTGCAGAAAGGGTGGCTCTCCATCACCTGCCTTTGGGGAGAAAGTACATCAGGGCCAGATTTAACAACCACAGAAACCATCAGAAATTCTTCCACTAATATGCCTTCCATGAGCTGAAATACGAAAAATCCACCTACCAACCTCCCAGTGTTGCCTTCAGCCAATCACAGTGTTGGAGGTTAGGATTTTTCCTTTGTTTGCCTTTCTTCGGGAATTTTCTCCCATTTGTTGCCTAAGAGATGATAATACTTATGAGATAAAAGATGTGGCTGGTAGGAGGAGGAAGAGGAAGGGTGCACTTTGCTACCATCTCTTTGCTGGGGGGCTTTCTCTTGGGAAAGGCAGAGACACCTCGGGATTTTGGCTGGGGTGAGGGGCTGAGCCCAGCCCTGTTCTCGGGATGGAGGGGAGAAGCTCGTGGTTGTGGTGCCAGCCTGCTGCTGCTGCTGGGGGCATTCGCTGCCGCTGCCCAGCCCTGCTCTTTCCTGCCGCCGCTTGGGGCTTTTGGCCGCGCTTGAACCCCAAATCCCGGCTCCGC